>JBCEWB010967032.1:0-15269 GCA_039654565.1 Peronia peronii | reverse complement strand
CCGCTGTCCGGGCAAAATTTCCAAATTCCAAATTTCTACCCACAAAATTTCTCAGCAAAAATTGTCAACTTCTAAAAATCCGAAATAATCCTATTCTTAGGATTGAAAGGCTTAAGAAAAATAAACAGAGATCTATAGAGAACTTGATGCTTTCTGAAGTAAACTTGATGCCATCGTAAAACTTACACGTAACAGCAACTTTAAAGTGGAAAGTTTAAGCAGATTACATACTATCTAGGACATCTCAGCTTCAGACTGAAGGCTAACTCTAACTATAAACTTAACACTGAGGCCAACTCGAATTCTGCCCTGACGTTCAAAAATAATAGTGCAGAATTCTCTATAAATATCAGTCTCCAGAGCTTAGACAGTTAGATCAGTTCTTTCCAGAACATTTCTAGAAGACAACATGTCCTTAAAAAAACTGCATCTGTCACAGAAGAATGGCTGAAACCAGCTGGTATAATCCATTGAAAACAATAAGACATGACTTCTGTTAGGTGATGCTTAACTAACTGAAAGTTACCCTAGCATCTGCCTGAGAGCTGGTCCGGTACAGGTTGTGCACAGAGTGGATCCCAAGCCAATCCTGACAGCCTTTCTACAGGATATTTACAGCAAAGTGGGCACTGTGTGCGGACAACCACTCAGGTTCCAACCCAAAGTCAGATATCCAGTGCTCTCACTGCACAGTGCACAGAAGGTATGGATCACTTTTAAACATGTACTCCACCAACATGTTTTCACTACATTGTTTACTGTTAAAGCAAAATTCAAACTTTAGTGTGGAACATCCTAAACACCCAGCACATGTCTCATAGTCAATGGTAATGAGTCATATGTTGTTGGACTTGAACAGAGAAATCAGGTGTTGAATGTTGTGCTAAAGGTGGCCCAATATTGATATTTTTATATTGCAGAAATTGAAATAACATTCATCTCTGCATAAGAAGACATTGCTCTTACAATGGCTTAATACAAATATATCATGATGTTGGCAAGTGAAGATAGATATATATTCTTGCATCCAGGGCAAATGAGTTGGAAGTCGCGCTGGATGATTTCGAGATATGCCATTTCTAACTATTTTTGACTCAGGTACCAAATTCATTTCTTGTATTTTTTCATAAAACGAAAATTTAACCTTTTTTAACCTGAAAAAAAAAGAAAAATTTGGTATAAATTTTGGTATCTGAGTCGGAAAATAGTTAAAAAACAGCCATAACTCATGATCGCCCGGCGCGACTTCCCACTCATTTGCCCTGGGCGCAAGACATATGTTTAATCTTAACTGTTCACTTTGCTGCTATTTGTCCTGATTTTAGCTGGTGCTGAGGTCTCTTGTCTCTCCAGTTTGGATTGTCTCAATCTATAGTCAAAGTATGTGAATTAAGGTTTAGCGTTATAGATATAACTCAGTTTGGTGGAAATTTGATATACGACTTATTTTCACTGGCTGTGAGACATTTCTGTCATGACACTGTCATGCTATGTGCCGTATATCAATTGTACATTTCTGAACAAAAAAAAAACTACTTAATATTGTAAACACAACACAAAATTGTGAAAGAGAATAAGAAGTTACTAAATTGAACATTTTTAAAGGAAAATGTGGATACAATTATCGAAGTGGTATTTGTATAATTTCCTGTATAACATTAATTCTTGTTCTATTATTATCATCCCCATGAACAGGTGGCTGAGTATGTCAACTTGTCAGTCAAGTCTATCTATAAACCGACAGCTTCACCGCGGTCTGTCCACTCCATGGCACATCTCTACAGAGCTGACCAGCATGACCAGCGATATCGTTGGAAGGACAAACTAAATAAGGGCATGCTGAGGAGTACAGCTGGTAATGATCTAACCCTAACTGCTACAGACAGATGCTCTTCCAACGCTGACTCACAACAAACCACAGCAGCATTGCACAAGAATAGTTGTGACAAACCCAGAGACACTTTTCGTGGTGGTTCTGTGTTGGATAGAAATCTGCACTCACGGGAGTCTGATAGTGATTGTATTTTTGCCCGACATTCAAATAATGTGATACCTGTTTTTGGATCTTCAGCTGCAAAGTGCATAGCAACATCAGGTCAGGGCTTGGAGTCACATCTTCTTTCTTGTAATAATCCTGTGTCAAAACTCTGTCACAATGATGCCTCTGTACACGACACTGAAAGTACACATTCAGAGAAACGGATCCTTTCTCCAGTTTCCATAGGTTATTCTAGTTGTGCAGTAACAGGCACTTCATCCTCAGTCACCGCTAGCACGGCGGCATCAGGACAACTGTCCTCTCAGCCAAACCTTCAGTGTCTGCGAGCTAATGCTGACCACAACAAGCCGACAGGTGATGTGACCAATGCTGGAACCAAATACATTCCTCACTTCAAGCCCAAACTTAAGCCCAGTGTCTCCAAACTTGTGCCCACCCAACAACACCGTGGTCAGAACATCACAGCTTCTCGCACCTTGGTGCCAGTATTTAATCCCAAAGTAGCAAAATCTGCCAGGGGTTTTGGAAAGAATGAGAGAAAATCTAAGAGTAGCCTAAAGACAAATGAGAAGTGTGTACCTTCTGAGGTAGCCCGTATGGGAGGCTGTAGTTCAGACAGTAATGACCAGAGCCCAGTAGAACGTACTGTACCAATGAACTGTCCATCTCATCTCTCTGGCCCAGGGTCTATCTTCAAATCACAAACTCAGCCTGTCAGAAAACCATCAACATCAAGTGTTCCTCAGTTCCGCAAAACTGATGTCCAACTCACTGGCGAGAAAACAGCATCATCCAAACATAATTTCACCGCGAACTGTCAGATGACTGCACAACATCCTGCAGTGTTCCCAGCTGTTAATGCTGGGACGAAAACCCCACACAGAATGGGTGAGACGGCCATGTCAAAACTGAAGCCACCTGGTACACCTGATCTGTCACAGAGAAGCCTTGCAAACAGTGACGACAGCTCCGTGTTTGAAACTCCTAATGCAGGACTCAAAAGGAAGAGAAACCATCAGGTAAGAACAGTCGTCAGGTAGGGACATGACATTAGGCAAGCAGTGCCATATCCCTATTCAAGAGTAAGTATTGTTATTGTAATGATTCAGTTGTGCAGTGAACTTATTTCAGATGGTATGTCATATGAAATACTAGTCAAGCAAGATGTTAGAAACGCACATAAAAACTGCCAATTATGGAAAGAAAATTTGTTCATCATGTTCCTATCATTGAGACATTTTTACATCAAGCCTGTCATCTTGTACATATGTATGTATTACAACATTATTAGTGAAAGATTAGGAACTGTTTAACCAGGTAACTGGTCATCTAAATTGTAGAAATGCTTAAAGGCCTGTTTGGGTAGTATGTCACTTAAGCAATCATTTTCCCCATCACTTGAAATATTTGGGTGACATGTTACCTAAACAGTGGTTAGGCTAAGGGTGAGAATTATACTATTTAGGTGATATGGCCCCCAAGTAGTGAAAATGATTGGAAAAACTACTTGTCACCCAAATGTCTTGCAGTCAGTCAAAATGAGACGTGTCATGGAGCTACAACAGAGAAATCAGACTTTGAATGTGATGGGGGGGTCAGACATCGAATTTTTCTTTTATTCCAGAAATTGAAAGTGCATTCATTTCTGAACAAGACAATATCGATCTTACCCTCAATTTATAAATATTTCTTCATTAAAATCGGGTTTTTGTGAGGTAGGCATGTAGATTTATGTGTTCGACCGTTCATTTAAACTCGATTTTCTCAGAATTTCAATCATTGCTGGGGGGTCCTCCCTTGGTTCTTTAAACCGCAATATCTCTGGCTAGAATAAAGCTGGCTCAGGACTTTTTTCACTACCTGAAAGGGTATGAAATAAGCTTTCACATGATATCAAAACCCCATATGGTGAAAAATCGACAAACATCTCATTTTGACTGGCTGCGAGACAAATAGACTCTGCCTAAAGATTAACAAAGATTTTGTCTGAATTTACTCCGGTATTACAGGCTGAGATTTATGTGCATTTCTTGTTGTGTAGATGACATTATTTGAAAGTTGGGAATGAGATTGTCTTGCTTATATGTCTCTGTCCACAGAGTGAAGTCAGCACACCAAAGATGAGGGCCAAACCTCAGCTCCAGAACTTGGATGTGAAAGTTCTGGCCACAGTGGGTCAGGTAAGGCTAGACTGGCAGTCTGTCGCTGTCCCACTCAAAACTGACATATGGATACTAATGAAAAACTTTCAGTAGCATAATAGTATTAAGAAAAGAGCCCTTACATCGGTCCCCAACAGTTTTGTTTAACTGTGATATGATCATGAGAGACATCAGTGAAAAAAACAACAAAGTCCATGACAGGTGATAAGTAAGTCTCTATACAATGCAGATCAGCAATATCCAATTGACTTTTCAAGGGATGTTTGATCTTGTCCGTGGAGAACTTGTTATACAGAGAATTCTAAATATAATATAGTTTGGCAAAACTGAACATTTTACTCCAATTATGACGCATAAAAATGGATAAGGATATGAATGAGGTTTACACTAAATTCATCACCAATCTTCCAGATGGAGTATTCTGGGACATTATCATAACTGCCTGTGAAATTCAATTTTGTAACATAGATGGGATGTTTTACATAAACTTATCTTGAAAGACAATTTTTGAGTCATTAGAAAGAAGTGAAATACCCAATGAAAACAAAGTGATTTTAGTATGTCATGCAAAAACTGATGGACATCAAGAAGTCGCTACATTTAGCTTTCTTTGTAAACATTTTTGTGAAGCAGAAACTTTGGAGATGATGACAGATACAGCATCCATAAAGTCACAAACATTTAGTGTCAAGGTCCATGTACAAGTTTGTACAGTATGTTTCCCCAACTTAGTAAAATCAGTAATGTGAATGAAATAATCATGAGGATCAATACCCTTTTCCCAATCAGTTTTTGTAAAGTAAATATTTAGACAGTGACTCTAGAAAACCAACATAAAACATTACAAATATCTCACATCAAGTTCATGTTTTATTGTGTCATCCCCAGCTCAGTATAGGAAAACATGGTGATGTAAATCAAAGGACTTGTGGCTTTTTTCTACCAAATGTGTGTCAAGAAGGAATTTTAGTTATGTCTAGGGACAGTCCCCATAGAGACATAGCGTGTTGTGTCAAATACATGTTCACACATAATTATGATTCCTGACATATTGTAATGTGTCATTCTCCAGCTTCGTAAAGTCAACACAGTGACCCTGCTGGCGTGGCTGAAGGAGAAAGGTGTGACCTGCAGGACCAAGGACAAGAAATCTGACCTTATGGACAAGGTCAACAAGTACCTGAACACCAGTGGCTCCGAGCGGTGAGACTGACTGACCATGTGATGTAGAATGACCCAGACCACCCCGCAAGAATCTCATTGTTACACCGACAAGGTGATTTTCATCCTGTATGTATCAATAGAAAGTAGTGCACCCTAAGAAAGCTTATAGTCAAATTATCTCCAAGAACAAAACTGGCTAATCTTGTAGACAAAGTTGACAAGTTCTTTGGCATTACTGGCCCAGATAACAGAAATTGTATTGTAGAATTACACTGTAACATATGTTGATGTGAAAATGAGTTCAATCTAAAAATAAAACAAGCCATTGCACAATTAGGACAACCTCTTGTCATATTGATGATTACAAGATGAGAATATTGATGTGTTACTCGTGTGTTACCTTGATTTCAGTGAGTGAATGGTTGGAGGAAATATTCAGATTGTACTGTCAAGTCACAGAAAATGTTGAAAAAGTACATCTTGTTGTCAAACTTTCAGTCTTTATTCTAAAGAATGAGGCCTTGCCACATTTCAGGTCAACAACTATGTCCAATTATTGACACAGTTTGTGGTTAGATGGGCTCATTCAGTAACCTGACAGTAACAATGCTGTACGACGCATTCAATGAAAACTAATTGCAAGGATTTATTTCATAACTGACATATAATTATAATAATCTCTCAACAATTCACACCGATATACATTGACAAAACTAAAATCCTGATAAATTAATCCATGAATCCACTGGACATGGACATCCCTCAACTCTGCTGGCCTCACATCAGCAAGAAAAAAAAAACTTTGATGAAGTTCAAAAGTCATTGAGAACCTGATGGACAGCCATGATGATTACACATATAGAAAAAAAAAACTCATAAGAACAATTCCATTCTCACATAATGAAAATGTGTTCCTGTTACTGGGATGTTGCCATACCAACTTTCATCTCGTCAAAATATTTCTTAAGTTCAATACCAATCAATACTATAAACAACTGATTACAAATATATCGAGAAAGAAACAGCCTTTGAAAAAAGTACATATAGTAATAGCATAACTAACTGATTTCATCAACAATCATAACCAATCACGTCAAACACCCACTATGTAATATTTTTTCGTTAAACATCCACTATGTAATACTTCTTGACCTCTAGCCTAACATAAAAGCCACCAGACTTTTCTGTAGAATCAAGTCATGGTTTTAGTACATTACATATGTCAACAATACTAGTGACAATATTATGCAATTCTTTCCCTATCTGCTTACATACAATAACACTCAAATATATCACCACCATTTTGCCCCCAACAGTAACAGATCACATGTTAGATCTCGCTGCCAATGAGACATGTTATACCTCAGAGATCTGGACCACAATGGATAATCATCATTACAACTGACAAAATACTCAATCTCATATATTTTGTCAAGCCCAGTGGAACCAACAAAATTTAAAAAATAACTCTTTATTCTATTTGACAAAGCATAGATAATAGAAAATCCCCATCTTGCAAATCTACAAGGGGCCGGAGGCAGCCGTCATGTAAAGAAAAAATGTCCACAGTGAGTACGACAAGCATGCAAATCTGTGCCAAATCAACAGCAAGAGAACAAATACTGAAAGACATATGTGGGGAGGAACATTGTATATATGGCAATCTGAAGTCAATTTGAACACAATGTACAAACAGAAAAATAAAGAGAACAAATATCAATCTCACAAAGAGTTAAGACAGTATGATCACAAGCAGTCAAAGAGGGAAACAGTTAGTTGCACAGTTCATAGATATATAACAGTAGGTATAACAATAAGCAGAATGCTACAAGCATCAAATCAAATGATAACCTCTTATCTTTTACTGCCACTGCTCTGTAAGAATAGCATAAGGCCGTGACCACAGTACATCTATGTCTGTGTCTAACTCTCGCACTGCAGCTGCATATAGTCACAGGCCAAACTCATTTCATTGCCGCGGGCTGAGGTACGTCTGGATCTGATCTCGGGCCAGCTGGCGTATCAGCTGACGTTTTCTGTTATACCCGCCTGCACTATTTTACGTCTTGCAAGCTCGTAACATGACTCTATGTAGACACAGACACAGATGCACTGTGGCCACAGCCTAAGTCATTTTCAGCACTGTGGAGATACTGAGAAAATGTTTGTAGTATAAGTCGTTTGATGAGTTAGAACTCTTTTGAGCAGATATTCTCTGACCAAGCGAACGACTGGAAATCCCCCTCTAATTTTAGTAGGGGGGTACAAACACTCCAAACTATTCACTATCATTAACATAGAAAAACACACACAAAAAATGCACAGGGCCAGTGACAATTGTTCTCGGATCTCGTTGTGGAGCGGTAACAAACATCAGTAAGTGCTCTATTTCTAGCAGGGGGTACAAACTCCGCAGAGGAGTTCAGGCCTGTGCTTAATCGAAGATGAACTATTAATACTTAATAGTAATGATTTTATTGAATTAATACATAACTCCACTGGTGCATTTTCTGTCAATATCGTTATCTGACAATCTTATACTCAGGAATGCTATGGCACATCACTTCTGTTTTGACATAGATCTAAGTCTCACTAATGCCTTCATTATAGCACAGTCACACTGATTCACTATCTCACAGGTTCCATAACATCAGAGTCACAAACTTTCACATTTGAATTACGGCTGACCTTTATAGATCTAGCAAAATCTGTGAACATTTGTTCAGTGCTGTTTCCACGACAAGGATTCATGCCATTATTTCTTCTGCTTCAAGAGAATGTTCCTCGGTCAACCACTGAAAACAGGCATGTCTGAGATTTTGGGCTTAACACTTGCAGGAGCAATGCTGGCAGGAACCAGAATTTTCTGAGTCTAAAATAATCCGTTACAGTTCTAACACTATAATCACGTCATCACCATTGGCCTGTGTAGGATTCAAACCAGCAGCATGTTCATTTAAAGGCAGCCACCTATCCTCTTGACCATGCCACCCTTTCAGCTTCCAAAATTGGCAGAAAATGTAAATATGAAAAAAATTCCACATGATCCCCCATTTTCAAGGCATCATTTCAACAATTCATATCTTATGTCTTCATAATTCCTTCTGTTTTGTATCCTGATAACGAGAGATGAACCAGCTATACCAGGGGTTCCCAAATGGTGGGTCACAACCTCCCACTCCAAGGGGTCACACAGCCTTCGCAAGTGGGTTGCATAGCATTGCTAGAAGTGGCTTGGAATAAAATTAATTTCAAGCCATTAATTACAGTTTATGCTCTTGAATATTCTTTTGTTTTTATTTCAGTGCAGAAGACGTATACTACAGCAGTTCTATGTCATGAAATAGGAATGCCCTGTGAAGTGTAAGTGTCTGCGAGAGTTTGTATGTGTGTCTGCAAGTGCAGTCACAGAAACTAAACTATAAATCAAACCGCTGATACTAGAGGGTCGTGTGGGTTTCAAGCTTTTGGGTAAGAGGTCACAAGTGCAAAAACATTGGGAAACACTGAGCTCTACACATCATTCCACTGAACGCTAGTGTAAGTCCTAGCATAACAGTTTCATGCAATCTCTCAGAACAATCACAGTACGGTTTTATTGCAACGGCAAAGCATCAAATTGTTCTTTATTTCAACATTGTCTCCTCACAGAAGGAGAATCCACGGACATGAACAAGTATTCCTTTCATATCGGCTATACAGTTTGTCTTAACTCTCTCAGTGCCAGCAGCCTTAAGAGCTCATTCTTTAGCTTTCTCTGTGATCATAACAATGATCCTAACTAAATATCCATATCGTTACTTGTCTGATAAAACCTCATGACTTCCATGACCTGAAATCTTCATGAGAGGCAAAAAACTGTTTCTGCCTTGTATCTTGTTATTACTATCAGGTTTTATTTTACATAAAAAAGGAGACTTTAAAGTAAATGTTCAGCTTTGTTGTTTCATTGGCATATGTATGGCTTTATGTGCTACAGACTGGGCCAGAAAAATGAAAAAGGTATATTTTGAAGTTATGAGGTTTTATCAGAATAGTAATGATATAACGACTGAACAAGAATTTGTTTTTCAGACAGAAGAAGAGGAAATGATTATGAAAGTTTCAAAAGGTTATTGGAATTTTAATGGAAAGGCTGCTGGCAGTCAAAGACTTGCTCTACTGTAAACATTTAGAGAGATGACGTCAATTTCAAAAAAAGAAACAGAGATGAAATGAGATGGCAATATGTAAGTTTGGAAATGCTGTGGGTTAGTAAGTGAAATAATGATGTGGCTATATAAAACTTCCGCAATACAAAGCATGTAATAGTATTCTGTGTCACTTCCTCGCTCAGTCATTAAGTAGATATTGACAAACACAAGTGTGTCCGCGGGCTGGTTATTTGTGTTCCATACAACAAATGATTACATAATAAACCAACAAATTTCATAAAAATTTACACATTTCACTCAAATCTCACAAGTGTAACAAATTCACATGTGAAAATTTCAAGTCTCTAGTCCACAAATGTTCTGACTAAACCTTTTTTTTGTGTGAAATTTATGGAAGACTCCATAGCCCTGTCTGTTGACAGCAAAACATACTGTCAACAAAATTAAGTTCACATTTTCTATCTTAAATCATATACGCTGTGTACAGATCATTTATACATCAACCACTGAACACTGCAAACAACATGTTACGTTCTGTAATACGTCTTTCAACCTCCTAGTGGAGGTTATCGCAGAAGAAAATGACGCTGGTCAATAGCACTCAGATACCACACTCTGTTTACAACTAAAACCTCTGGAATGATGCATAGATAGAGATAAACATTTGGATTTATATAAATTTTTCACCCTAAGAAAACGTACTCGTTATCCCTGAACAAACAAACAAAAAACATTGAGTTTATAGGTCGATGTCAATAAAAGATTGCGATATAGAAAATGGGCAAAGAGCAATGGAATTGGTCAGACCAAGACATGAAAACCATGACACACATTTTAGCTCCAGATCTCACAGCTCTAAGTTAGAAATGAAGCTGAGACCATAGAGACTATCCTTTTTCTAATTAAAGATGAACTACAATAACTGACATTTTATTTTGTTACCTATTCTAAGAAAACTCATGTTTGCACCCATTTCCCACAACACAGCAGAATAAATTATGTCAATAGTTGTCATGTGGTATCCCAGAGATGACAAGCATCATTGCAAAACAAGGTTCTAATACTGACTAATGACTGGCTTTTGAAAGGCATTTGAAAGATATCCACTGATGTCTCCGTCATATGATACTTCAGAAGGGATGATACCTCCTGATGCAAAATAAAGATATCTGATTTATAATTCACATGTGTGAGGTGTTTGACAGAACTTCGTCTGCATACTTAGTCATAGAGTTGCTCTAACACAAGACAACAGCTTCAAAGCACAAACATCATATTCAATCAGCTGCAGTCAGTATCTGAAATTCAAAACTTACGCATCAAAGGTGCATAAAACTAAGTACATTTACCATTTTGCTCTGGGTGAAAGACAGGATAAAATAATTACACGATAGTAACAAAACCAGTGAATGGAACAAAAAATGAATGGGTGATCGTTATGACAAGTCCTAGTACTTCCCTCTGCCAGGCAAAAGTTGTTGAATAAGTAATCAGGGATGTCAAACTGTTTTCACAAAAAAGTCGGAAAATTTTTATCACAGCCAGTCTGGCACTATCCGATTACGTAAAACACTTCTAAAAAATCTGGACTTTACATGCTGGAAGTTTTCATTGTTTTAAGAGAAGTTTTGCAAGTTTTCACAAGATCCTGGGATGGGACTATAAAATTATATGCATGTAACTAGTGGAAACTCCAAGAACTAAAAAGGATCTCACAGGCAGTGCTGTCATCATAATCACCGAGCATAACTAGATTAAATCTAGATCTATTTTCAAGATCTAGATCGTGAATAGCTGCCCTCTCGCATTAGTCTTTCTAGGACCATGGGCACATTATTTACTGTTGTTGGTACTCTGATGTGCTGATTTTCCATCAAGAACTCCCACACGACCACGCGACCGATCTTGATCTTCAAACAGTCATGGCACAACAGTTCGCCTCTCGTCCAATGCATGCGCAAAACTTTTTTGTACTTCCAGTTTCACCATTTTTGTGCGGGATTTTAATCGCAAGTTATTATAAAATCCACATTGTCTTGTAAACTGAAAAAAAGTTGAGAAGCCAAAAGTAGGAAAGTCGGCGACGACCAAAATGTCAGAATTCCGACATAGGTCAGAAGTTTGACATCCCTGAGTAATAATGTAAAGAGAAAAAAAATCATTTGGGTCCTTTGCATGAAACATAGGTCATGAAAAATTCCAGAAAAACATATGGCATAAAGAGAATGTTTTCTAGTGACTGCTATAATTTTATCTAATTTTTTTTGGCTATCAGTCTTTTAAATGACACGAAGTGATTGTTTCCCCTTTTTACACTGCTTGCTTAACATCGATTTTGTCTGACAAAGGGAAGTAATAGGACTGGGCAGAATGATCTCCCATATAGTGTCTACCAAATGCAATCATGTGACTAGCTTGTTGTACAGCCAGGAGTGAACTTTCTCTACAGGCTGACTGAATAACTATCTATACTTTGATTATCAAAATAACACCGTATTACCTACAACACCATACTAACTAATATGGAAAATAAATATTCCTGCATAAAACAGAATTGCTGTAAGAATTACCATATCTGCCAAGGCAGTCATTCCAATTTCACTGGGTATCTTTGGGGGGGATATGTTTTATTACAAATATTACCACATTCAAGTCATTCAGTTTTTCAATACAAATCTTTACTAAAATATAACTTGAGATGTTTAGATCTATAATTACGTATATTGAAGTTTCGAGCACAAACCATGTAAGTCCAAAAACATAAATTTTACAGGACTTTCGCGTTGTGCCGTGGTTGAGAGCGATCTCTGACTTCGATGATTTAATCACATGACAATCTGACTAATTTCTAGTGGTCTGAGGGCTTAGATATTCTTAGACATGATGGATCATGTGTTGGTGAGTTATTTTGAGGCATAAAAGTAATGCTCCAAATTCTGGAGTTAGATGATTTGTGTCCGAGACCATCGATATAATGCATTCATTCACATACTGGCATATGTTTACTCTCAATATGACTGATAAAAAAGTAAATCATTTACAAATCATTTAGTTTTTAACTACAAACATGATAAATCTCCAGAAATCAGTTTTATCTATTCACTCTGATTCTCAACTTTTCACATGAAATTTGGATGGATTTCATTTTATGCTGAAATGCGGATTAAAATGTAGGCCGAGACAGGCTATGAGCGACTGTTTATCCAGACATGTGAGTTCTCTCCTCCGGAAATGATCTACCACCTAACAGACCTACAGAACTTATATACAGCTCAAGCTAACATTGTCATAAATAAAGAGGTTCTACTTTAGAAATTTATATAAAGACTGAAAACAAACATTACATAATATTCTATTGCTAGTTACTGATCTACACCTGATGACAGTTCACGCTTGGAAAAAATCTAGACAAAAACTTGCTATGTCATATCGTGTTAACATGTAGACTGTTAGCTCTAGACATCAATACTGTGATAACTTGTAATTATGATTATTTAAAACATGAAGTCAGATAGGCAAATACTATGTCTCTAATGTACCCTGTCACAATTGCATTATAATGTCACTTCGATGACAGACATTTAATATGCTACCATTATATTACTGGATCCACTCCTTTCAATGATTTACAGCAGCAGATAGGCATTAAAAAAAACAAACGATACATAAATAATAACGTGAGCACTGAAGAAAAGCACAGAGAATTTGTTTGTTAAATATCATCATATTAATGTTTGACATTCAAAGTCAACGAGTAGTTCTAAGCACCTCCTTCAGCAAATCAACACTTTTCTCCCTGATATCTGCGATGATCATCTCTCAGGCAGATAGCAAATCTATTGGCTAATAGTCATAGAGCAGACTCATGGCCTCTGCAGCTTTGCCTCTGACCGAAGGCGACGGATCTTTCAGCAACAGGATCAGAGCTGGGAAGAAAACGTAACAGAAATGAAAACAGACAACACAAAACTTGATTCCACCTATGAAACAGAATTTGAAATAGACATGGTAAAATATATAATATATATATAATATCAGACCTTCCTTTGAATATAAACACTCTGCCTCCACTGGTCTATCATACATCATTGACATAGTCATATAGCTGTACAAACAGGCAGTTATGTCAAAAGCTGTCATTTGACAGTTCACAGGAGCAGACCTATATAAAACCAAAACAAAGACATATGACTGTTTTTGATGACATGCATTCAAAGCACTCTGTCTCTATGATATATTGCATTACTGAAACGCTCAGATACGAAAAGGCAGTCAAACTGCCGATCCCAAGGTGAGATAAGTAATTGTGAAATAACTGTATGCAGCTAACTTGCCAGGCAGAAATTATTGCCCTCAGAATGAAAGAATCTCCAGTGCACGTTTGACAATATGGATGTACCTTACAATGTTGATCAGCACTCTATTGATCCCTTGATAATGGATGACAGGCACAATATGCTAGTAACCAATAGCTGATATACTACTAAATAAAATGACTCACTACATCAATATTGATCTGACAATATGAGAAAAATCTGCCCGCTAAGCTAAATTTTCTGATTTTGTTTCTGGTCGTTGTTGGATCAAATGTTGGACTGACATAGTCTGACTCACCGGCACAGATGTGTTCTTTGGTGATGTTGGTTTGCATATTCTTGGGTAAGTTGCCCAGGAGAAAACCTGGAATGTCACACAAGACGTCAGTGTGAGGCTCAATGTGACAGTGGCACAACAGAATATCCAGAATAAAAAAAAAGTTGACAACTGAATTGTTGTGAGATTAGACACTTTATGGTGATGATCAATCCAAAGATTTGAATCATTTTTGCGAGGCAGTGAACATCAAACTAGAATTACAGTCAGGCTATCAAATTCACCACCAAGTTGATTTTATCCATTTAACTAGACATTGATTGTCTGGCTAGAAACACTGATTGACCTGCACGTTGTATTTTGTTCTCACTGACACTATATTTGCTAAACCTACTGTTGAGTAGTGAATATTCAGAATTATGAACAAATCTTACTGCTGGACGGCGGTCAGTTTGTGGCCACTCACCTATAAACATGGCTGCATTGCTCTTGATCTCTGGCCAGGCACTCTTGAAGAAAGACACACAGCCCATGACATAGAAGTTGATCTTTTCTGGGAAGTCCTGGATCTGAGTATGGGATAAGATGGAATATGGGATAAGATAGAATATGGGACAAAATGGAATATGGGACAAGATGGAATATGGGACAAGATGGGATATGGGACAATGTGGAATATGGGACAAGATGGAATATGGGACAAGATGGAATATGGGATAGGATAGGACAGTACAGGGGAGGATAAGATGGTGTAGGATGAAGAAAGATCAGACAAAGACAAGACTCAGTATCCATCTTTATGAGCACACAATGATTACTATACAAAAAATATAAGACAATAATGAATATCTGATCTCAATCAACAGTAATAAATGGTCATTCCCAGTGGAATATAACGCATCATCTAAAAATGTCTCAAAGATGTAGGAGTGGGCACCAGACGAGCACTCGTTTCTCGCGAGCAAAGCCTTGATCTTGGCTTCCCGGGAAGTGATCCACTGCTTGACAGCGAGAAGAGAAGTGGCAAGAGAAGAGAAATTACACAAGAAACGGACAGTCACCAACGCGAAGCAGAGACATGACGAGCGAGAAGCTTCTGCTCGCATGCCGCCAGACCCAGCGCCGGGCAGGCGGTCCGCTGTAGTTAGCGTCAGCTAGATCTACTCAAGGGGGGAGGGGGGGGGGTTGTTTTTTTTT
>JBCEWB010966921.1:0-15270 GCA_039654565.1 Peronia peronii | reverse complement strand
GTTTCATATTGAAAATTGTGAGCTTTAAGTTGACGATAAAGCTGTTTTAGATCTAGGCTGGCAATCAATGATGAATTCATCGAAACTAAACATGTTAAAATGTAGAACAGGTTTATCGCTGCAGTTCAATAAGACACTGATTTGTGAAGTTGATGAAGGTTTATTGAAAAAGTCGGATATCTGCAGAAAGTAATATGCATTATTTCTACACGCTTGCGCCACAGGCCTTACCCTCAGTTTCATATTGCTGGGCAGTACAGCACACTGCAGGCGCCAATACTTGACTCGCTCATGGACGATTTCTTTGTCGGGGCTTGTTGTGACATACTGCTGGGCAGTACAGCACATTGCAGGTACCGGTTTGCATTGACGCGCTCTGGGATGATTTTTTGCCGGAGGAAACTGGTCCGATACCTGAGCTTGCTCTTGGATACACTTAATATGAAAAAGTGCGATCGGGGAAACGAAAACCGTTCGTTATAAGCGTAGTTTTCGTATCAGCCCATCATTTTATTTCTTTGTAAGCATAAAAAATTACATAGCAAAAAAACCGTTCCCAAAGATTCTTGAATAGTAGTTTCGTTTTAAGCGTTTTCTTAATAACTGTATTAGAGTGTATATCAGAGATTTTTAAAATTGGTATTTGATTGCTATTGCCCATTTCAGTTCATTATATCACAGTTGTTTGAAATCTCATCACTGTGGGAAATCAGTTTAAAAACATTTTGGCTGAAATCTGTATATATAGCATGCTGGCTATGTGTTGTGTCATCTTGGAATTATATTAACAGCTGTTGTGTCTTGTCTCATGCAGGTTATCACAGGTGGAAACTATGATGTAGACATGGAATTGACTGGTCCTAATGGTCAGGTAAGCTCCTACAAATACTTCATTTGTCCACAGGAAAATATATTGTGACCAGTTTCCAGCTGTGAGAAAAGTGAATAAAAAAAAGAAAAAGATAAGAGATAGGACTTTATACGTCATCGGTTTGCATCGCCTGTAATCAAGAATGCTTTTGATTATGACTTGTGATCTCTCATGCCCGACAAATTCATAAAAACTTTCTAAACAGCTTCTATTGAGGAGTTACGTTTTGTTTGATATAGATCTGCTGAACACTTGTCCACTTGTTTCTTTTGCTTTATAATCATTTGTACTATCCATTTGGATGTGTCCAGAGTCAAAGAACACTACTGTGGATTTTGATGCTGTGGAAATTTATCAGTATGATTACCATGTCACTTGTACTGAAAAAAAAAAAAGGAGGATGGATTACATGTTCATGGGCAGGAAACAAGAGTTGACTAAGCTGACCCAGTGTTGAATTAGAACTATTTTGTTGGGTTTTATTTTTGTTGTTGTCACTGTTTGAGTGTTTTCCTAAGCTTGAAGAAAAGTATTCCATGGTCCTTTGAGAAATATATGGTTCCTCTGTGTTATGTTGGCAGTTGAAAGCTGTGGAGAATGGCACACAATTGTGCTGGAAGATACTGAGAAATCTGCAATTCATCATTCTCCTTTCATTTGTCCGTTTCAAATTGCAGTGCTTAAGTAAATTTGATTCTGTATTTTATGTCTTTTTTTTTTTTTTTTATTAGGTGTGAGGTCCTCAAGCATTTGATTAATGTTTCAGTCCAAGTTGAAAGAATGAAAGATGATCCACAAAGCCATTTTTAGGATTTGGAAAGTAATCACTATGAGTGTCACTAACTATATCGTCACCTCAGTTCACAGTTGTTCTGTCTCCTCTTTTTTTGTAATTTTGAGAAATCATGGCTTTGAAGTTTTCATGCTACATGTAATATAGAGGATCCATAATAAATATAATCACAAAGTGTAGCTTGTATAGTCCAGATACATTCTCAATCTAAATTGGGGAACATGGTATATCTTGAGCGTAATCTATCGATGCACTTAACACTGATTTTCTAGAAAGTAGAGATAGAATGCTTGTAGACTGAGTTGACGATGTATCAAAATATCATTAAATGTTTTTGTTCTCCTGCAGGTCTTGTACAAAGACATCAAGAAACAGTATGACAGCTTCACATGGACAGCTCAGTTCACAGGCATTCACACCTTCTGTTTCTCCAACGAGTTTTCCACCTTCACCCACAAGATCGTCTACTTTGACCTGCAAGTGGGTGACGAGCGGCCAGCTGTTGAGGAGATGGGAGATCACCAAACAGCCATGACCTTGGTCAGTATAACTTGGATAATTCCAATGAAGATGTGGATAATTTCATTGAAGATGTGGAACCCAAAAAATTTTGTTGTTGGTTTTTTTTTGTTTTTTTTTTTTTTCAAGATTTTATGTGTGTATAATTGTCCCCTTAAGTTCATGGTCAGGACTTGCATTACACAGGCGGCTTCATGGTTGAAGTGTAAAATATCAAGGCAGAACAAGGTTCTTAATACTCTGGAAATGACATAAAATTTGTTCCCACAGTGTTTGTCCATCTCATTTGTCTGACAACAATACAGGAATAATTCAATATAAACGAGTGCCGCAACATATATACACGTAAAGCCCAGATCATCATCTCTCGTCATGAGGCTTAGAACATACACTAGTATACTAGATTAAACAATGACTGCTTGTTCCAGGCTCATTTTTGTTAATTCTGCCATAACTATTCATGAGGGAAAAACTCATTCCTTACACCCACAGTCAATTACGGCACCATAGCTATTTTATTCACAGGATGTCAGATTTCTTAGTCGGAAATCCAACTTCATGGTCATCACCGATTTTCTGCTTCAGCAGATCAACTGCCGGCCTTTGCTGAGCCAACAGCGAATCGCGGCCTTATAACAATTTTTAATGCAATACAAGTTCCGCACAATAACAGTGAAATGGAAAGTATGATAGAATCTTGTGCTTGCTCTGGTGCCCACTGATATGCGACTGTTGCTTGTTAAAGATTGAGATTCGAAGTTCATAGCACTTAATTCCTCATAGCTAACGACATGCAGTCGAGTGGTCGCATGAGAGTTGTTGATGGAAAATTTAATACTGCAAAGTATGGACAACAACAAAAACAAAGTAGAAAAAAACAAGTTTGCGATCCAGATCTAGATTTAGAAAATTGTGCCGCGCGATGATTGTGATAATGGCAGTGTTTGGGCACTTGTTTCCACTTGACCTACAGCGCACATCAGCGTAAAACGCAATTTTTCTGATCCAGTCATACTATGACGTGCATTGTATGTCAAGAGAGCAGCAAAGGGGTTTTACACTCGACAGAAATGAAATTGTATTTTGGTCCACTGCCCATTTTGTGGAATTTTCCTAGCACCGGGGGAGGAAATATGCATGGCAGTGAAGGGGTTAAAATAAAAGACCCTAAAAAATTTTTTTTTACCTATTCTTGTCTTATTGGACAGCATTCGATGGATAAATTGTGGAGGGGAGAGGAGCAGGGGGGGGGGGGGTATTTTCCAAGGTTTTGGTGAAAACAGTTGACATTTCTGTAGCAATTTTAACCAGTTATCGTGATATTTCATGCTCAGTCCTACCCCCCCCTTTTTTTTTTAAATACAAACATCTCCCTATACTTCTAGCCACTTTATCTGCATGTCCATGACTGCAATTTATTCTCAGTGGGCTGTAGACAGGATTGTTAGTGTTTGGCCGATGTGGATTTGAGTGCCTAACAGGCAGCCACCTTGTATGCTTCCCAGAAAGCTGAGAACGTTTATGAGTGTCTTCTTTGGGTCTGTCGGGGTAATAAATAGATTGTAAAGCGCTTAGAGCCTGTACTTGTTCTGTAATAAGCATTATGTAAATGCTCTTGTTATTCATAGTTTAGCCATGACCGTGTTTGTGCATCGCTAAAGTCAGTTTCTGATTGGTTCATGTATAAACATCTCTGAGCATTACATATTCCCCCGCAGGAGCCCGGGGTATATAAGTAGGTTCCCTGCTCCCACTTGCAGGTGCTAAAGCCCACCATTGTTGGGAGGTCTCCCATGGAATGCCATGGGAGAAGTGACATCTCTTCTATCTCTCCTTGCTCCTGTCTTCTGTCCCGCTCTCTTTTCTCTCTTCTTCTTGACATGTAATCGTATCTTACAGTGTTTGACACAATATGGCCATCATTGTGCTGATGCACCGTTAAACCCCAACACAAACAAACAAACAGTACATTTGTTCCATGTTCACAGATGGAGACGTCATCAGTCAACATCTTTGAGAGCTTAAAAAGTGTCCTTGACTACCAGACCCACCACCGCCTGCGCGAGGCTCAAGGTCGTGCCTTCGCCGAGGATCTCAACGAGCGAGTTCTATACTGGTCCATCGGGGAATCCTTGGTGGTCATCTTGATAGGCATCGGTCAGATTCTTGTTCTGAGAAGTTTCTTCACCAATACACACAAAACATCAGCCGCAACGTGAGAATGACATCTTTTTTTTTCTTTTTCTTTTTTTTTTTTCTGTCCATTTCTGGCATTGCTAAGCACTCGACTCTTTTTTTTTTTTCCTCACGGTGTCATGTTCATTATTTGTTTTCCTGGCAAAGTTTTTAATTGAGATTGTTATTGGTTTGCTGGAATGTTTGTTTGTTTGTTTATCTGGTGTGATGATATGAAGCGATGGATACATATCCTGTCACGCTTTTTTTTTTTTTGCAAATTTTCATTCGCAGTTGTTTGCTTAAAGTGGAAGACCTAGGATTTTTTGTTTTCTTTTTTTTCTTTTTTTTTTTTTTTTAACAGGATGAAAATGGTTTTCTCATTGTTGAATTGAGTATGTGTGATTGACAGATAATTTGTTTTTTTGTTTTCCTTTTTTCTTGAAGTGTATTGTCATTATTTATTCGATCAAATTCATTGTCATATGATACATCTTTGGACGGAGAGAATTTTGCAATTGACATACTTTTCTCTCATCATGCAAAGACATGGACACTGTGCTGAAGGGGAAAAAGCTAAGCAATGATTGGACATAATTATAAGAACACAGGGAAGTAGTCAGAGAGGCAAGGGAAATCAGCAGAAAACCAAGAAAAAAAATGAATAAAAATGCAAAGGGAAGTAAGTAGGAGATCAAAGGGAAGTAACCCTTAGCTAAGGGCAGTCATTAAAAGAATGGAAGGGTTTACAAGTAAGCCTTCTTCAAGACAAACAAAAAAAATGTCAATTCTGTACTGTTGAAGTCATGAATTATTCTTGACTCGTATCATAGACTTTGATACCATCTGGCTCTAGCTAGGCTTGTTATTGTTATTTTTTTCTGCGAATAAGAAATTGAAGTAAATAAAAAAGATTGTTTACTCTTCCTGACATACTCACACAGATTCTTTTGTTTTCGCTTGAGAGATGACATTTAAAAGGTGGATCTTTTTTCATGTCATTATTTGCGGAAATTTATTCATCTTCATGGTAGAGGGGTTGAATATTTGAGAAGTGGAAATGTGTACAGCACGAGCCGATTTTTTGTTTTTTTTTTTTGTTGCTCTTTTTTTAATGTTATGCCATGTGCCTCGACCTAGTAGAGAACTAAGATTCAAATAAAAATACATCCAAAGACTGATTTCATCAAAACGAAAACGCAGAAGGTGTAATTAAAATCTTCTCCTCTCTCTAAATTTGAATATTGGTGGCACTGTCCACAATCTGGGTAGAGACCCATTTTGGATAAATATGTATTATCACGGATATGTAAAAATAGACCCTTCTCTATGATCTGTGTTATTTCAAACTATTTTGACAGATGAAACTGCTAAAAAAAAAAAAAAGTTCAGTTCTATATACTAAGTAAATCTTTTTATCTTTTCTGGATTTGAAGAACACATATCGCAAAATGCATCCAGGCCTCTTGTTTTGAGGATTTGGGGTGGGATCTTCACCCAAGCCAAAAAAAAAAACATTAAAATGGTTCAGTCTATATTTTGGATACTACATATCAACACAGCAGTGTAAGTTAACAGTTTAAACCTAAGAGAACAGCATTTTCTCCATACATGTACAGCAATGAAAAATTTACCTCTGGCAAAAAATTATTGAAATGCTCCCTATACGGACAGCGTGTGACGGCTACGATATAATCACTGAATACTGTTTACATTTCCACTTCCCAGGTGAGAATGCATAGTTTTAGTGGACTATTTATACCTGTATTATTTCGACCATGGATTACTACTCACAACATTATAAGGAATAGGGGATGTTAAAGCATATATCTCTAATATATATATGTGTCAAGTATAGAAATAACTTGTATGAAATTTAGTTTTTGTATTGTGAATGTACGTGTTGAGAAAATATCAAAACTCGCTCATTTTGAGTATGAAATGTGATGTCGAGTATAACTGAGTGATGTGTTAGTATGTAGAATTGAGTAATCTCTTTTTGTTTACCCTGTGGAAGTTTATTGCATTTTAAGCTCAGTTTGCTTGAAATTCGGGTTGTTAGTGGTCTCATAAACTGTTCTTCGGTCTTTTCCTTGAGAGATCTGGATAGTGATTGTAGGCTCAGAGATGCTGACATCATGGATAGAACTCGAGATTTTTAGATCAATTTTTTTTTAATTTTTTTTTTTTTTTTTTTTGGTTATGAATTTTTTTTTTTAACAAATTTATGTTTTGGCATTTTAGGAGAAGATCAAGGTCTAGGACAGAGAGCTTAGACTATTTAGAGCCATTAAAATATTTTTCTCTCCTTCATACACACACGATCATATTTCCTGTGTTGTTTTTTTTTGTTGTTGTTGTTGTTGTTGTTGTTTTTCGTTCTGTGTTTTGCATCTTTTGTTCCCAGTGATCATCATGTGACAAGCTCATAACATATGTTATCACTGATAAAGACCCTTACATGTATTGTATGTCCAGCGATCTGGAAACGAAATGGTGATCTGCTTGTTAGTCTCATTCTTTTTTGAATGAAAACAGAAACCATTTTGTTGACTCGACGTCAGTTTTCATGCCTTTCTTTTAAGACTTTTTTCATGCGTTCATGTAATTTCATTTCATTTTGTGTTGTTTCGTATCTTTTTTTTTTCCCATTTTTTTTTTTAAAAATTCACTTAATTAAGTTAACTCTCCGGCTTGTTTCATTTTTAATTTGGTCTGTTTCTCTCTTGATTTTAATGGAGTAGGAGGACCTTCATCAGCTTTAGTATCTTCTGAACTGACATCAGTTGCAAATTCTGTTTTGTTTCTGTCTTGTTTTAGTTGTTGAATTTTACTTTTTCACCAAAGTTTTTATTTAATGTTTGTTTGGTTGTTATTTGTGGTTTGTTTTTTGTTCTCTTTTTTTTTTTTAAATTCTTATTTACAAGACAGCGCACCGTCATGTAGCCTTAGTGAGATTTTATGAACCAGATGTATATTATTGTTTTGCAGTGTTGTGTGTCAGGGTGAAAGTGTTAGTCTCTTTTCAGTGTGTCTCTATAGTCATACTGCTCATGATGCGATAGTAAGTCATGGTTCTGTGAACATAAGTCATTATGCTATAGACAGTAGGGTCATAATGATCTGTAGTTGTTAGGATCATGGTATTGTAATCATTAGGGCCATGGTGCTTTAGTTGTTAGGGTTATGATATTACAGTCGTGAAGGTCATGATGCTGTAGTTGTTTGGGTCATGATATTGTAGTCGTGAAGGTCATGATGCTGTAATTGTTAGGGTCATGATGCTGTAGTCATTTGGGCCATGGTGCTGTAATCATGAGTGTGGTGATCAGGGATGTCAAACTTCCAACTTTAGTTGGAATTTCGACTTTTTGGTCATCGCTGACTTTCCTAGCTTTGGTTGATCAACTGTCGATTTTTACTGAATCCACAAGGCAGTTTGCGATACAAATTCCGCGCAATGACAGTGAAACCGGAAGTACAAAAGAGTTACCCTCACATCTCGGATAATAGTCGGACTATTATTCAGCGGCTATTTGAACGAGATCAAAGTTCTTAGCACCGAATTCCTCACAGCCGACAACATGCAGTCGAGTGTTCGTGTGAGGGTTGTTGATGGAAAATCAGCACATCAGAGCACTGACAACAATAAATAATGTGCCCATGATCTTTGAAAGACTAGTGTAAGAGGACAGCTGTTCGCAATCTCGATTTAAGAACATAGATCTAGTCTAGTTAGGCATGGTGATTATGATGACAGCACTGCCTGTGGAATCTTTTTAGTTCTTGGAATTTCCAAAAGTTGTATAATTTTATAGTCCCATCCCAGGATCTTGTGAAAACTTGCAAAACTTTTCTCAAAACAATGAAAACCTTAGATTTTTAAAAAGTGTCTTACTCTTAGTGTTACGTAACGGGGGGCAGCACCAGACCACCGTGATAAAATGGAGGGGGAGGGGCAAAATTTTCTGGCTTTTTTGTGAAAACAGTTTGACAACCCTGTTATGATATTGTAGTCGTTGGGGTCATGATGCTGTAGTTGTGGGGATCATGATGGGGTCATGATGCTGTAGTCGTTGGGGTCATGATGCTGTAATCGTTGGGTCATGATGCTGTAGTCATTGGGGTCATAATGGGATCATGATGCTGTAGTCATACAGCCATGATGCTGTAATCGTGAGGGTGAAACAAGACTGCTGGCCTAGAGGAACATTTTTCATAACTTTGTAATGAAATCTGAAATTGAGATGAGAAAGTCCGTCTACAACATAGCATCGCACCAGAGTGAAGTGGTCCTAACTACAATACTACAATATAAAACTGTTGTGGACAGGACACTTTAATTTTGGAGCAACAACAGGTCTTTTCTGGACATTTTCTGTGGACATTTTCATCTTATGTTCACCATACTTATTTTGAGACTGTTTGAAGCATGGTTTCAGTTTTTGTTTGTTTTGTTTTGTTTATTATTTATCTTGAATTTGGACGGCATCAGATTTTAATTTTCTTTTTTTGTCTGTTTTGGGTTTGGTGTGTTTGGTTTGAGAAACCTCAAGCACTGACGTTTGTGGTATTTCCTCAGACATACGCGTATGTTTGTTGATTATATGACTATGCCATATATGTGAATGCCATGAAGTGATGTATGGACGGTGTTGTGAATGTCGTATGTAAACACCTGCAGGGTTTCCATGTGATCTGTGTGAAATTGCTACTTGGAAATAGATCTAAGATGAAGATGGAACAAATATCATTAAGTCACGGTTACAGTATATATATATATATATATATATATATATATATATACGCCCTTCATCCACCTCGGGTGGTTATCTTTGCGTTAAGTCACGGTTGTTCCAGTCAGTTTTAGCTGGTTTGCAAAACTGCGCACAAAAAAAAAAAAAAAAAGACAACATAGATCAAAATTGCCGAAAACGTTGATTTAGGCAGGAGTGGATCTTGACTTGAAAAGTAGCATTAAAATATGAGAACAAAATCTGAATGTTAACCTTGATTTGACTGTGTAGCTAGCAATAGCACTGTAAATCAAATCTTTAAAAAAAAAAATAAAAAACAAAAGACTTTCAGTTTTTGTGGAATGACCATAATGAGACTTGATATTTAGCACAATATTACATTGTTGTTGTCGTTTTGTTTGTTTGGTTGTTTCTTCTGTCTTTCTTTTTTTTTTTTTAAATTTGATGTCTATCGTAATAATAATTTTTCACAGCTTTAGCTTTCTTGACAATGTTTTAACATATTTCATATTCCCACTTTCTTTGCAAATACATTCATATGGACATAGAAATATTAAGGGGTGAAGTATTCAGGCATACACATGCACTTCATTTTTCTGTCAGGAAGTTTTCCAAATTCTGCCGATTGTAATTCCACATAGTTCTTAGATTGTTACTTAATTATGAACTGTACCTAACATTCATAAAGCCATAAATCAAACCTAAGGGTAAATGTAAAAATTAATTTCCTCATGAGATTTATCAGAACGTTGTAGTATTTTTCTTCCGTAAATGAAAGTATTTTTTCTTCCGTTAATGAATCCATAGATAGGGTTCAGAATTATGGATTGCAGATGTGAATATTCCGCTGGTGTGGAAGTGATTCATTGTTGTTGTTTTTATGTTTTCGTTATGTTTTGTTATAGTGAGATTTGAAGTGAACAATGTTGGCAGCTCAGATCACGTGAAGATGCAGAGGCAGATGGGGAAATGTTGACATGATATTAGTGAAAGCACCCTGATAAACAGAATTGTTTTGATCATTTGGTTAACTCTTTTCAGACATTGACATTCTTAGGAATCAGACGTAAATGTACTTAATTTTTGGCCATATTTTTTTAGGAAGGGGTAGTAGATAACAAAATTGTTTTGATCTTGAAGTATTAACGAATACTGTATTAACCCTTTGACACCTGGTCACCAGTGCCTGAAAAACGCCTGTTCCTGGCCTTCTGGGCCGAGAACGCCACAGTTCTTGTTTCATGTTCAATATCTTTTGTAAACACAAGCCTCAAACGTGATCCTGGGTGTAGACATTTGTAATCACCGTAGTCCTAAATGTTCTTGTCCCAAAGCGACCCATTAGATCTATTTTTAACTGTAGTGGACGCGTAGAACTGGAGTAAGTGTGTCAGCCCGGACCGGACTGTGGGGAATTTGACACCGGAAAATCTGCCCGGTGTATCAGGCTGTAGGGTTCAATGGGTTAACATAGGCCTTGCATATTACATATCAGATGAAAGAACATTGAATGGGCAATGCATAGAAAATCAGAAAAACAGAATTCTCCAACAAAAATATATTGGGTGGGAGTCACAAACATAAAAGCATAAAATTCCAGGTTGGGAAAAGTTACCGGTAAATCGAGTTTCAGGGTCTCGTAATATGTCTGAAAAGAGTTAATGAACTTGAATGGGGAAAGGGAACACATTTGCGTTTTTTTTTTCTGTCTTTTGATGTTTTTAGTCCATACTTCAAATTCACATATGAACTTCATAACCGTCATCTTTCACCAAACTGAGATAAGTTGGTCTGAATTATTAAAAGAAGCGGGAATTCGTAATGGAAGCGGGAATTCCCACAAGTGATTCTAGCAAAAGAATGAAATGCACATTGCTCAAATGTTTGACATTGTCAGACGCTGTCCTGAAATCATAAAGATTTTTTTTTTTTTACGTTATGGCATTTCAAATACATGTAATAATGGAATTCCTTTATAAATGTATTCGGCTGACAGTCAGTTTTTTGCGGGTCAAAAAGTAGTTGGATTGAACTGGAATTCCCATATGCAAGTTTTGGATATGTGGGATTTTTTTTTATTAGTTGCTTGTTTTTTTGGAGTTTTTTTTTTTTTTTTTCATTGTGGACCTGTCAATGAATTGGGACTTCCCATTTTATAGACAAGGATACAATGAGATTTTTTGTTATATTATTTAAGAATAGAAGTGTAAATGGTAGGATATGATGTACATGAAAACTCCAGTGGAAAAACCAAATAAGTTACAGTTTCTACAAAGGGAGAAAAACAAATTAAAGTTTAGAAGTCTATAGTTTTTCACTGTAGACCCTTTTAAAAACTCTCTTTAGCGGAACTTTCCTGGTTTTTCCGAATTATTGTTCTGGTTAACAAATCTTAGCGATGTCGCTATATAACGTCGGGGCAATAGTTACTCATTTTTCCACAAAAATGTGACTTATCTGGTTTTTCCACTGGAGTCTTCATATGCCTTTGGTTGAACTTATTTAGAGCCTGCACTTGATTTCATAACACATCTCGTCATTGAACTGTGTTACTTGTACTTACACGTTTCTGCTGTGTTTTCTCTTCTTTCCTTTTCAGAGATCATTAATGTGTGGATATCTTAGGTATGATGTCTGAATGAATGAAGGAGAGATGGGTTTGTGAGAAAGTGAGGTGATTAAAAAGAAAAAAAGGAAAATAATAACACTCCATTTTTTTGAAACTGCCTCCTCCCTCTTCGTTTTTTTTCTTTCACTCTTGTGTGTGTGTGTGTGTGATGGATAATATCCTTCTCTCCCCCCCCCCCCCACCCCCCTTCCCAGATGTCATTATTATGTGAGTGACCCGAATATTTTTGTTTTCTGTGATGGAAATATTTTTTTATTATTTGTTTATTTATACTGATTAATTTTATTTATTTATTTATTGGTTGGTTGATTGATTGGTTGATAGATTGATTATTTCCACAGTGTGGTTCTGGTAATAGTGATGGTGGTGGTGGTGGTGGTGACGGTGGTGGTGATGATGATGGTGATGGTAGTGATGGTGATAGTGGTGGTGATGGTGGTGGTGCATGTATTGTTGTGCTGATGGTGGTGGTGGAGGTGGCTGGGGTCCTGGTGGTCTCTGCTTGTGTGGTGGTCAGTCATATGATGAAATACATTCTATAGCTTATCTTTGACAGTTCAGCACACACACACATAAAGACATGTTAAAGACACAACCGTCTGTTGGCATTCATTCAAATTTTGTAATACAAATGTACAACGTATAATCTAGAATTCATGACCATTACATTTTCTCTTTCACACAGTCATGTTACTGTTAGACAACAAAAGAAACTTTAAGGACGTTTATATAGCCGTCTGTGATTTCTGTACGTACCTAAATTGAAGTTCATCACCGTTTAGTCTGTGTATATAAATAAAAATAGCGCTTTGGAAGGGACAGAAAGAAAGCCTGCATTTTTCTCAGTGACTCAACAGTCCCCTGGCTTCCTCTGGGTAGGGAAGCCCGACGTCTAGCCTTCTCAGGCAAGGTAAATATATTCCAGAGTTCTCGTGTGTACGTTACGCACGTTAAAGAACCCTTGGCAGTTCAAAATTGATGAAAGAGTAGGCTGCGTGCTGCTGTCCAGGCAAAATTTCCAAATTCCAAATTTCTACCCACAAAAATTCTCACCAAAATCAGGAAGCCTCTTAAAGCCGAGATAATCCTACTATCTCAGGATTGAAAGGGTTAAGAAAAACAAACAAAGGACAGAAATTGACTTTATTGTGGTGTTGAAAGAAACAGCTGAAAAAACAAAATGACCGACTTTCTAACAATCCAAGAAACAATTCACGAAAAATTGATGACGAGTTACATCATTTAATGCCGCAATTATTTATTGCTGAATGATTAAAACAAATTCGTGGAGTATTTCAGAACGACACAAAATATATTCTAACATTTAATGTTCAGTGATATTCACACATAAAAATGCACTCCAGTATGAACAAGGAGATCATATCAATCACTAACATTATCCCCAGGGGGCATAAACAAATATTTTAAGGAAGGGAGAACAAAAGAAACCAACCAAAATCAAAGACAGCAAAACAAATATGCGAAAAGAGTCAAAAGGTTCAAAAAAAAAAAAGAAGAAAAGGCATTATACGTTTTCAAAAAACACACACAACAGCCATTTTCATTAAATACTGAGCCACTTTTTATAAAAAAAAACATCTATTTTTATGGTTTTTGTTGATATATTAAAAGAAATACTTATCAAATAAACTTGAAGATATCGTGAAGCCTAGCATAATGGTTAGGGCCGATCAGGCTGTATGTCTGTGTGTGTGTGTGTGTGTGTGTGTGTATGTGTGTGTGTGTGTGTGTGCATGTGTTTATCTCCCAACTTTCATTTATTATTGGAGGTCCCTTTATGTTTTTGTATATATAGAATTGTGTGTGTGTGTGTGTGTGTGTGTGTTTTCGATCAATAAGAAACATTTCTTACTCTGTTCTGCCCCATCAAATTGTCTGTATTCACGTGTTGTTGTTGTTGTTGTTGTTGTTGTTGTTGGTTTTTGTTTCTTTTTTCCTTTTTTTCTTTTTTTTCCTTTTTTTTTTTTGCCCCCCCCCCCCCCCCCCTCAATGCTTATAATTTTAAGAAAAGGTCCAAGATGTAAAATTTCATGTTCCACTTCAAAATATACGGTAGAGCTACGCGCATGTCTTGATTCAGACAGGCTTTCGATAGATTTCACTTCAGTCAATCTGATGCCAGAATTGAATAATAGAAATACAACAGCAAATGGCCCGCACATTACATTGTAATTATCACCATAATTTTAGTTCATGAAGAGAAATCAAAACTAGACACACAGTAATGGTTTGATCATAGATTTCTCAGATTTCGTTTTTCAGTTACTTGTCAATGAAGTCCACCTCTGTTATCATATTATTATCATGTACATGTATATAATGTATATTATTATTTTCATCTCTCCCCCCCCCCCCCCCTCGCTTACTATTGGCAAGGAGACTATTTAGAAGACCTTGTAGAAATATATAGACTTTCATTTCGCAGATTTAGTGCAAAATTTCCTTTTCTCGGGTAACTGAAAAAAGAAAGAGGATGATTTCAAGAGAAACAAATGTTTACAGATACACTAGCCAATAACATTATTAAAAATGATTTAAACTTTAACAGAGTAAAATTAAAGTCACCATTTTGGAGACAATTGCAGTCCTTCTTGTAGCTTTTGGAAAAAATAATTAAATAAAGATAAGCAAATAAATGATATATGATATGGGAAAAAAAAATAAAGAATAAGTCAACAGAGTATTTTGAAGTTTAGTTTAGAGAAAGTAATTGTCTGTTTGACTCGCGTTGGCCAAATTTTGAGAATCTCTCTGGTGCCTGATCTAGTTATACATGTATACACGTGACAAACATTGATATTGTTAAGTGAAATTTTCACTTTCCAGAAATAGCCATGCCCGTTAGAAGATTCATTACTGAATTATTGCAAACTAAGTTATACTCCCTTTCCCCTCCCCCCCCCCCCCCCATCCCTTCCTCCCCCGTCCTCACCTCAATACCGGTGGCGGCGATGTAAGAGTTAACAGACTTTCTCATTGCGATTATCCAAACTCAGTGGAAATATTTGTTCTTTTTGTCTCCATTGATCTCTGATCACGTGGACAAATAAGCATTCCATCTTTCAGACTTACATCATTGTCAGACTCAAAATCTGTGAATAGTTATAGCCTGTTTTAACAAACCGTGACCTCCACATCCACCTAGGCTGGCAAATATAATATCAACACGTTACCGGTAGAAAGAAAGAAAGAAAAAAGAAAGAAAGAAAGAACGAAAGAACAGATTAAGGAAAGAAACAATGGAAGAAAGAAAGTAAAAAAAAAAAAGAAAGAAAACAAGAAAGAAAGAAAGAAAGAGCAATAGGTATGATCAGGAAATATAAGGCTTTTGGTGCTAAAATGCCTGTAACAACATAAGGTCAAAGATGTGATTTTAATCTTTCTCTTTCGGAACTTATGATTCACGCGTTTTTCAGTAATCAATTATCTATCACTTGTCATAGTAAATGGTCTTTCGGTTTTTTGTTTTGTTTTTTGTTTTGTTTTGTTTTCTGTTTGTTTGTTT
>JBCEWB010966920.1:20378-32480 GCA_039654565.1 Peronia peronii | reverse complement strand
TTTCCAAATTCCAAATTTCTATCCACAAAATTTCTCAGCAAAAATTGGCAGCTTCTAAAAGCCGAGATAATCCTACTGTCTTTGGATTGAAAGGCTTAAGAAAAACAAACAATCTGTATGATGAAGGGAGCTCTCAGTCAGAGAGTTTACTGACAGATTCACCCTTCCGTCATGCAGGGAAGTTGACGATTCGTCTTTTTTGTCCTACAGGGATTGTTGCCCATTTGTTTCTTCGTCATACAGCTGACGATATAGTTACAGTTAAGTGAGTTCCTATTCACATCTGTAGATTGTTATTCTAGTCATCCACCAACATGTATGTATAAGTGACTGGTCTATATGACTGGGTATCAACATCAGGCAATATCCTACACTGGTTTGCTCACTGTCATCCCTATAAGACAGTCAAAGTAAAATAGACAATAAAAAAACCCAAATCAATGGTGTCAGTTACAACCAGCCAATTTTAGAACAAACTGGTATTTCATAATGGTAAATCAGCTGCGGAGATTATTTGTCATAGGCAGCGATATACTAACAAAGTTGCTCTGATGCTGTCCATGAAATTCTATGTACATCCATATGTGACCTTAGATCCTATCAATTAAGAAAGAAATTTCACTTTGGGGACAAATAAATTTGATATTTTTTAACATATATCATAAACAATATTCTGGAGGAACAACTGATACAAACACAAAGATATTCATTTCTAATACAGCTGTGCTAAAATTAATCATAATTAGCCTACTTAGTCTCCCCCTTCTTATGAACTTATGAACAAAAGATCTCTCTGAACACGGCTGGTTTGTTATCGATACCATCAAAATGCAGTTTAAAACAAAGTGGCTGACAAGACTTTTCAAACCATTATTCACCTACTCAAAAGAATATGCATTCTGATGAATGTTTAAAAGCAGCATCTTACCATTCATGAACAATTCACTGTTTGCAATACATTTACCAGTCATCACCTAGACAAAACATGATTAGGAAATACCTCACATTTACATATTGCGCAGCTATTATTAAACAAATCAATTGCATTATCATTGAGAAGATGTCAAGTTTGAAATTTCACCCACTAAACATGGAAAAACATAAACCTTCCATGCCATAACAGAATGTAAATGAAATCTAGAACAGAGTGCAACAAAAAAGTTTCTTTTTAAAATATATCCAGTACTCATAAATGTTACTCAGCCTTCCATGACTGACTACAGATTTCTCCTATAATTTTCTGTTACTCTCTTGTGAGTGTCACTACATTTCATATGGTCTGCCTCCCTCATACACTAGTCTGTGCTTCTGTCATGATACTCTGTATCTTTCCTGCAACTTTCTACATCCCTCTTCCAATTAATTATGGCTTGCTAGTAACCGTTCGTGGCTTTTCTTGTCACTGAATGTCTTTCTCTTATAGCATGTATCTGTCTATGCTTCTTCATAACTCTCCACACTCTTTTTTGTAATGTACGCTCTATACTTTTCAATCACCAACGTATTTAATCTACCATTCAAAACAGATAAAGGATCCAAAGTGTCGTAAATCCCAAAGGTCATAAATGCAAGGTACATAATTGTTTTTTTTTTCTCTATTATCATTTTCAAATGTTCATTATCATATTTTAAAGACACCTGGTTTCACATATTTGTTGAACAAAAAATAACTTATTAAGATAATATGAGCTTTTGGTATTGATTTTTGTAGCCCAATAATCATGCAGGGTTACAGGGTTTGTGATTTACAGTGACAAAAAATGATGTGTTGTTTTATATGAGGGCGGACTTTTGACACATTCTATCATGACTGCACAGGACTTGTTTAGCAAACAGAAAAATATGTTATTCCAGAAATCAAGAGACAGATTAAACCTTCTTTCTCTTTTCAGTGGACAAACACTGATCACACAGGAAGACTAGTAGAGATGTATTTACACAACAGACAATATTTGATTGATGAGTGAAAGGAAATGAGATATTCAATTATAAACACATGTAGTGACATGCAAAATTCAGTTGTATGCAAAGTTATCTTTTCCCATTAATAAATATAACAAATTTGAAATGGAAACATCCCACTCATTTATTGTCTTTCAACGAAATGATTAATTTTCATACATAAACATAATCCAATCTTTCGTTAACATGTTTAGATCTGGTGAATGAGACATGCCGAACGTAATTTTGTTATTTCCTATAGATAACATAAATCTCCAGATGTTGTTGAAACATTTGTTACTGATCGAAAATGTTTCCTGAAATGAGTTTTACTGAGATATGATTTCCATCTTTAAAATGGCATGATAATATTCACAAAAAAATGACAACAACAAAAATGTTACAAATTTTATAAATAATGATTTCATTTTTAAATGAAGAGCCACAGACAGAATATAGACTATCAGTGGGACTGAGAAAACAGAGAAGTGTCAAGTGCTCCTCAAAGATTTACATATACTCATTTTACTTTGCATGAGTCATTCTGACTGTCAGCCAAATTATTTCCCTTTGCCAGATAAAAGTGGGACATGAAAATTCTGAAAAATTGACTTATGATGAAAATGTTTTTTCTCATCAAGTAAAATTTTTGTCTTACTCATTTCAAATAACATGAGTGTTAGTGATTTTTTTCCTTCTCTAGAATGTTTGTATTGCACCTCTTGTACTCTGACAAAGAAAAGTAACAGCTGTTGAAAAAGAAATGGCTCCTTTGTTTCCAACTACATATAGCATACTACACAGCAACACAGTACATGTATTTGTCCTATATTATTATTAGGCATAAACTCTCATTTCTTGAATATGAATCCATATCAATGTAAAAATATCTGCGACCTAGGAGTTATATCTGACACTTATACGGGTTACAATTATCAATGATCTGGGCTAAAGCTCTGTCGTTCATCCACACTGTAACAATATAATCTAACTTTGCGGCGCTACTATAGGTTATTCAACTCGGCTCCGCGGGCTCAGAGAGATCTGTTTTGTGGATAACAGGGAAGGAAAAAAAAATGGCATAAAAATTATATGTCCTGAAAACTAATGTGAAATCTGTAAACAATAACTCGTACACTTTATTTGTTTGACAAAAGACGAATGATTTTTTACATTCAATTTCAATGAAGTTTGGAAATAGTCACTCTCTAGTGGCTCAATGACCCTTTTCTTGTAATAGGTGGTGAGCAACAGAGTCTCCATTGTAACACCTGGACTGGGAAACAAAACTTTGATTACAATAATATGATGGCTAAGTTCATCACTGAGGTCTCAATTTCTTTCAAACTTTTTGCAACAAACTATGCACTCCAATGCTAATGAGCCGCTTTGACCATCAGCCAAATACTTCTCTTTGCTGTACAATAGATATACACATAATTATTTGAAGGGTGTGCAGGTTTGATCATAGAGACAAAACAAAAAAGTACTGCCATTGCTTTGCAATATATTTCACTGGTTTCTAATGGCAACTGAACACAAAAAGAAACAACCTGTAACAAATGATAACTGAACCAGCTGGAATATCAGTATCACCTTCAACAAGACATTTGAATATGAAGGTAGCGAAGTAACAAATTTTGCATCATTAGATGAAATAAGTTGGATATCAAACAAGACTTTGTAAAAAAAAAAAAGAAAAAAATGAGCCATTTTGACCATCACCAAATTATTTCTGTTGCCATGTACAAGATATGTGGTGCAACACGATGAAATCAGGCTCTCGTCAAAGTTTGAGCACATGGAGTTATTGGCATCACTGTGAAGACTATTGGTTTTTCTTTCTATGTGTGCAAAAATTTGTGTTCTACGTTAAATAGAAGTTGAGATATTGGCGATTAAAGACAATGGGGGTGACCTGTTGCTGTAGCAGAATTTAGTGAGAAAATGGCCAATCACTTTTATTACTCCTTCTTAATCCTTGTAAGCCCATGCCACTAAATTATAAATTTTAGGCTTTCACTCAATCTATTTCAGCAATTTTAACTCTGAAATGCATTTCTAGATATAGAAGGATTCTGTATAGAAAAAAAAAAAAAATTGCGTTAAAAATTCATTCAGTTTTGAAAAACACATGATATCTCCGGTCGCCTCAGTTTGACAAACGCCTGATTTCATTGTGTCGCGTCTTATATACTGTATATCACACAAATACTGTAATGAAAAAAAAAAAAAAAACACTTTTTCCTTTATTATTGGAACCACAAGTAACAGAATATTCTCAAAACTTCAAGTGTTTCTTTTTCTCATTGTGATAATTTTTTCATCATTGTTTCATGTTTCAAACAATAAGAGCAAAAGTGCTTTTTTTTCTTTCTTGCAATGCTGGTATTATATCTCTTTACTTGGCAAAGGGAAGAAACTCAGCCAGCTGAAAAAAATAGCTCACTGGATTTTACTACTGTGAGGAGTTCACTCTGAATGTAAATATCCCTGCACAAAACAGCCACAGCCAAATAAATGTTTTTGTCAGTGTGAAGTACATTCATTTTCTTCTCACTGACATCAGAAATTCTGGCCATTAAAAATTTTACACAAGACTCACTTTACCTGGCTGCACGATAAATCCATATATGATAAAATGCTAAATATGTCACTCAATAAAACAATGAGGATCAGCACTATTCATTTATTTATTTATTTGGAGGGGTTAAAGGTCACTGGTGTATGCTGATCACTAATATCACTGATGTAATTATAGATACAGTGAATTTGCAACTGTTCTTCAGTACAGTACACAACCATAATAAATGCTAAAAGAGATGGACAAAAACTGCTGATTCTGATTGGGGTTTATAGTCTACAAAAGTAAAACATTTCATTTCTTCTTCTTTTTTTTTTTTTTTAAATTATCCGACAGGATGATATGAGTTTTTCATAAAGTTTCAAGCAATAATATCATTGATTATCATCAGCGTCATCCACAATCACCTCATTTGTTCTTTTGACGTTTCTATAATGCTAATCATTATCACCACTACAGTACACAAGTCACCTAATTCATCATTTGTCTCATGACCAGTGAGAATGAGCCGCAAGTCACTGCAGATGAACAGAGAAATCAGACGGTTGAATCTGATGAAGGTAGACTGATACTGATATTTTTATAACTTTTTATACTCCAGAAATGCAAAGAATATTCATCTCTGCAGATTATGTCAGGATGTTATGAGCTGAAAATATGTAGATTTATGTGTTAAATAGTAAATTTTTGCCAATTTTTCTTCTGACATTAGCAGGTGCTGAGGAGTCACCCTCTGTCTCTTCAATTTGCAATAGCTCTGGCTATGGACAAGCCAGCTCTAAACTTCCTTCATCAAATGAAGGTGCATGAGCTAAGGTTCTACATGATACTATAAAAGCTTAATTTAATGAAAAATTGACTTACAACTCATTCTGACTGGCTGCAAGACATCTGTTTCATCAATTCATGTTAACTTTTAATCCAAAATGCACTTCTGTCTCAATTATAGTTTTAAGTTTATGGTGCATTTTCTTAACACAGCCAAAACTGACCTGGGCCACTGTCGAATGTCTGTGACTTTGAGAAAAGTGTCAGGAATCAAAAACAGCTGTTTGCTATCTTCTTATTCTCTATCTCATTCACACTATGGATATTTATAAATATTTATGGATCTTGCTTAATGAACATGTGCACGGTTGAATGCACTGAAAATATATACCCTTGAATGTCATTACCTCTGTAGGAAAATGGCATCAGTCAGACTTAAGCCAAAATGAAAATGATGTCTCATAACATTCCTGGAACATGAGAATTATCAGATAACACCAATAACATAGAAATGAGCCACAGGAATTATCAATTCACTCAGTAGACTTACAATGGCATACCTCATCAAATGACCTGTGCTATAACAAAGTTTTTTTTTTCTGAATATCTGAATATGCCATTATCATAAAAGAAATGACAATATAGCAAATGCTATTTTGCTGGCTTTTCTCAATGAGTAACGTTATTTACCTTCACTTGCTTGATCACTTGAGAAAAACAAAATCACTAGAAAACACAATGGGAGATCTTTGTGACCAGCCTTATTAATTTCCTTTGCCAGGCAAAAGAGGTGTTGAGCAGGTAGTGTTAAGAAGGAGAAAATCACTTTTCTTCATATCATATGAGAGACTAATTACCAAAAAATTTGATAAAATTATAACAATAAGTAGAAAACATTCTCTTTATACCATAATTTAAAAAATATTTTTCATGGTGTTTGTTTCAAGCAAAAGGGCGCAAAACTGATTTTTTTTCACTCTTCACACTGCTTGTTCATCACCTCTTTTGTCTCGCAAAGGGAAGTAATAGGGCTGAGCACAATGATCTCCCAGTGCCAATAACTGTACACATAAAAAGCAGGTGTGAAAATCATTGTACAATGGTGACATACAATGTGATCAAATATATTCTGGGTTAAATGAGACAGTACTATGTTGCTGCTACCTTCATTGATGTGGGTGTGGTTTGAGAATCTCTTATTGCTAGAAATATCATCATCAAAGTTTAGGGTGAAATGAGCCATTTTTTTCAGTTTCCTAAGTTACCTCTCTTTGCCAGATACAAGAGGTTTAACGAAAGTATTGCGAAGTAGGGAAAAAAAAAAAATCACTTTAGCTCATGTTATCTGAAACATGTGAAACAAAAAAATTATAGAAAATTATCATGATGAGAAAAAAACATTTTCATCATATGAATTTTTCACAATTTTTCACCGCTCACATTTCATATAACACGAGACTAAGTGACTTTAGTTTCTCTCTTTACAATGCTCGTGTTATACTGCTTGGACCTAGTATTGGCAAAAGGAGGTAATTTAGTTGACAGTCACAACAGTTCATTGACATATCTTCAGCTGCATGGGTACATCAATAAACTTCACAAAAGTTCTTCTCAACACAGGAGAGAATCTAGTGCTACTACAAAAATCATGATGTAGCATAGCTTCGGGTGAAAATGATGCATCTAGGTTTGACAATGCATATACAGTATGTCATTATTTTCACTTTCTAAGCCTTTCCTGATACAATGTGATGTACATATTTTAGGCCAATAGGACAGTTTCACCCAAAGATAATGAGCAAAAATATATATGAGAATATCAGTGGAATCTTGAAGGAAGAAACAGTGATCATACAACTTCACAAGATGATAGTTCATATAAACCGTTGTACTGCCACGCTATAATAACTGGACAAAAGGATTAATTTAGATCAAACCAATATATTAAAATGTCAGTGCTCAGTTCATCATGGAACACATACTTTCAATCCAGGACCGACGGCTGTATGTTTAAAGCCGTAAAATTAAGACTGCATGGGTTAGTAGTTCGACAAAGCATAAAGCTGAAATGTTTGGTGCACAGCTGCTGAAACAAACACAAGCTTTGCAGAAAAAAGCTTTGCAGAAAAAATTGGATCTAAAATTCTTTGTGTATCTGCTGACAGATATAGAAAAAGATGTTTCTGTCCATCTATATGGTTAATAAAGCAATACAGTGATCATCAAGTTTTCAGTCAGCAAACAACTATTTATCACACAATCAATATTAAAAATATCAATTATTTTTTAATCAAAGATTAACCACTGTACAATTTATGCAAACAGGACACAATAAACTAAATTCTTTTTTTTTTTTTGTCTCTAGGGATATACAGAGTGATGTTCTCAACCATTCGACTTGTTGTAACAAGGTAAGAGTAGCTATCATCAAGTTTTCAATCAGCCAACAACCATCTAATATAATGCTGCTTATTTATCATCAAATATTTGGGACCTGAGTCTCGGCAGTTTACAACTTTTTAATAACAAGAAATCTGTGACATTCTGGAGAAATCTGTAGGACTATGACTAGTTGTTAAATGAAAGGAAAACTTTGAAACTCAATTCACTTCAATTCCAGAAATTTTAAAAGGCCAATGAAGTTGAGGACACATTCAGTACACTCTGCAACAAAGTCATCTCATTCAAATACCACATAAACTAACATCTAGATACTGATGTTAAGGTGCCTATTGGCCTATATTGTCATCTCCTAAATCCAAGTAAATGCCTAAACAGAAACACTCTTACCTCAGCTGTTTCTACTGATTCTTTTAGCGTTTAAAAAAAAAAAAATGCTTTTATGTCTTCTTAACATTTCCAAAAATGCCTGTTGTTTTTGTTTTTTTTCTCCAAAAGCAGTCAATCTTAAAATGCTGGGCAGATATCAGAGATCGAGATAACCACCAGGAAGGAGGTTGAAAGATGAAATAAACCAACCAACAATATCAGAGATCAATTTTTCCTCAGATTGTTGGCGTTTTTCAATCTCAAAAAAACCCTCATGGTATCATTCTCTGTAGACGTTCTGTCTCTAGCCTTTCTTTCTTTATTAATTTTTAATGATATGAATTTCAATGATAAACGATAACTTTCAGCCTGTCACAGGTTTTTCCAGAGCCCATACAAATATCAATCACACATGGAAACAGAAACTACCTGAACAACCCATCACATGTAATACTATACTGTTGTCCATTCTTTCCTGAGACAGAAGAACAAAGACTTAATTATTATAATTTGTCTTATATAACACACAAAATCCTTCTCTGACCCACAGTGTTGCTCCCTGTCTTTCATCATAATGCCCGATTACATCTCGCACTATCCACTTGGATCAGTTGCTGCCAAATGATCCTCCCACATCAGGATGCCTGAACCACAATTCTGGTCTTAGCAAATACTATGACTTTCAAAACTATTTTACTTTGAAACAAAATAGGAAAAGTAATACATGTTTGAACTTTTGAAAGTTTTGAAATGTCTGAGTATTTCTAAGAATTAGGAGCTTGAAAGCTATTATTTTATCAGATGTTTCTGCAGTTACTGGGGCCTTCTAGAAGTTTCACTGATATTGTCTGTTAGTCATCAACATAAAATTAATTTAATCAGCCTATGAAAACTTTCAAGTGACATGAGATCAAAAGCTCAGCTTAAATCTGTCTGATTAACCATCATCTTTGCTGTTGGCTATGACATGTTTAACATTAGTATTTACAAAAGGCAACCATATGACTTAATGATTTGAAAGATTTGAATAATTCCCAGACAAGGGATGATAACTTATGAAACTGGCAATCATATTAGAGATGTGAGGGAGGTGTGCTCTGCCACTTCCAAACATTAAAATATTTTATTCTGCTTTTAAACTGACATTCATATATGGCATTTTGTTTTAAAATGATTCATCCAGAACATTTTTGACCAAAAATATATATAAATGCATTTCCTGCTTCAGAAATATTTGTATCAAAATAAATTAAATTGATCTAATGTGAAATACAACAAAGGGAGGAGGAAGAGGATTCTAAAGTCTGTTATTATAGTAACTGTATAGAGTTGCAATACTTGACTCTTATGGCAACTATGATTTCATACATTAGTAGTAAAAATCAATGCATCTGACTACATCAGTGTGAGTTGACCCTTCTTTACAGCTATCATGCCAATGCACAATGCTACTACTAAACGAGTGGTTCATGCTCAGATACAGAGGCCCAGTCGGATACCTGCCTCATGTTATACACAGATTCTCTCAGCCATCACAAAGATATTTCAGTGCCCATAACATAATATGGGGAGACTTCAGTGCTGTTTCAGCATACTTCTCTAGTGGATTCCAGTAAGCAGATCAGCCTTGAAAAGACACACCCAAATATGATTGTCCAAATATGATATGACGTTGATAAAAGTAAATCGCTAAAAGATCATCATCATCACAGTTTACTGTCGTTAGGATGTCATACAAGAGACAACAGTCAAAGATCTACACTGGTCTCAGTCTTCTATGTTTGCAAGAATGTGGTGATAGTCTGATCAGTCCATTCTTTGGCATACACGGATACAAGGGACAAAATCAAATTCAGTAAACACATCTGGTTTGATGACTTTCATATACGTTATCTCCCAGAGTTCAGTGCCCATGCATTTCTATGTAGACCCAGTACCTGCCATTCTCTTTTACTGTTGCTGACATTGTTAATTTACACATATAAGCGCTCTGTCAATCATTGCACTTTTAAAATTTCCATGCAAAATAAAATCAAAGAAGGTAATTATTTAAATTTCATTTCCAATTTTCTTCAAACTTGTGAGGCAATATCTTCTGTCTTTCCTCTCTGTCTCTCTAACTGTCTTCATAATTTCATTCTGTGAATTTCATAACTTAAATTTATGTCATAAAGCACAAAATCATAAAAAAAAAAAAAGAAAGAAAACGATTGATAATGCAAAAAACAAACAAACAAACGAAACAGAACAAAATATTTTGAAAAAAAACAAAAAAAATTAAGTAGATATCACTCCAATGTTTCATTGTCTCTATTGTTAAATGTATTTTCCTAACTTTCTTCAGAGATCAGAAACTAAACAAACTTTGTATAAAAACACATCATCAATACTCTCCTTGTCCCATGCTTCAACATAAATAAACTTTGTTCATAGAGATCTGTGATTATCATTTATAATAAAAAAAATGAGATATGGAAATGCAAACGAAACAATACTAAGTGATCAGATTCAAGTTTGAGGAAACCCAAATTTATTCACAATTTCATCCCCCCTGTTTTGGTGTAGCAGAAACTGCTTAGCGCAAGGCTAATCTTGTAAATATGGCTGGATGCAAAACATGTAAAAAAAAAAAAAAAACGAAAAAAACTGAGACACACCAGAATGAAATCAAGCGCTCGCTAAACCTAGGTGACAGAGAAATCATTTTACATGGTAATAATTCCTTGTGGGTGGATGGGGGGAGGGGGGAAGAGGACAATAAAAAAAATATTTAAAAAATGCAAAATACAAAAACAACTGAGGGGAGATGTTGGCAGATTTTAAAAAAATAATAAAAACAAAAATAATTCAAACAGACAGAATTTCCTGTATAGAATAAAAAGAAAAAATACAAATACAACCCAGGCCAACAAATGATATAATGATTAACAAATTAATAACAACAAACTTTGGAAAGCATCAGTTTATGATGTCTTTCTGATGTGGAACATGGTTATCCAACACAACACTGGTTCACAGGCCAGAGGAGACACAGCATAGGTGACTAAGCGTGGCCTGCATTATCTCACCCCTGATGTTCCTATCCAACAAGCCAATCTCGACATCGCACGGACGAGTGACAGCGGCAGAACAAGGAACTGCTTTGATGACTTAGGTCGATATCACAACATTGGAAAAGTCTCATATGAGGTTTCACAAAGATGTCAGCTATCTGGTTTGGCAGACATACTCTCGCCTGTCTTGGTCATTGTGTTCACATCCGAGATAATCATCTGAGCGATACGTAAAGCCATCTCTTCTTCTTCCTGCCAGAGAGAATGAAGAATACCATGTATAAATTATACATGACAGAACTCAGGAGACCACAATTATAAAATCAGTTTCTATGTGAAGACTGCTGCTATACACACAACCAGAGGTGTATAATACAAGTTTTGTTCACTGTTTTCATTACATTGAAACCTTCTTGTATGTATATGTTCACATCGAAAGACCATGATATTTTGTTGAATACAAAGCATTTAAATGTCCAAAAATAAATAAAACACTTTTCTGTCAAGTCTAGCCTACAGGGGTTAACAAATATTCATATACTCTTGTTTGCTTCAGGCAATAAATTAAAAAAAAAGATTAAAATCAGTAGTGCACATTTTGTATGGACATAGGAGTAAAATTTTCAGTTCTAGTTGATATCACTCTCTTCTTATTTTATGCTTAGTATTCTGTACATCAGCCCCTGTCTGTCTGGCATTTGGAGAAGAACTGAAATGTTCTCATGCAGTATCTAAAATGAACTGTAGACAACTGAAAACAGGAGACTGTCTCTTGCCAGATATAAAAAAAATTCACAAATTCTGTGTGTCAGCACTGATAACAGTTACCCCACAAAAACAAAGATACATATACAAAAATTCCCTTGTATAAGTCTGCAGTGTTTTACATAGAGATCCTAAATTAGAATACAGTCAAATTCTATCATTAAAAAACGCTCACCTTTTCTTTTTCTTTCCTTCTTTTAAATAGTACAGGTCCTGAAAAGA
>JBCEWB010966920.1:0-20278 GCA_039654565.1 Peronia peronii | reverse complement strand
AGTCAAATTCTATCATTAAAAAACGCTCACCTTTTCTTTTTCTTTCCTTCTTTTAAATAGTACAGGTCCTGAAAAGATATCAAGGTTGAATGCAATTTCCTACATTCAATAATAATTTAACAAACCTCATAAATTTTTCACTCGTAACTTGAAAAAAATGAAAACACAATTTTTTAAAATCAGGAGCACTGTTGCAGATACAAGTCAGGTTAACAAAGATATTACTTTTCTGGTAGTCCAAGGATGTTTATGTTCTATAAGAGACAGCAACAATTCACAACATATAGCATTTAATTTCATTTCACACTGGCACTTAATGGTTAATTCCTCCAGAAATAAAGGTTTTCCACTATTCAGTGCCATGCTGGAAAACATATTCAAATGATTGGTTTTGGCTGTTCAAAAAGAGAATTAACAGCAAATATTGATAAAATGTCATTTGAAAGGAACATTACAAATGTACAGAAATGCACAAATGACACTGCTGCCATGATTTATGCTGTACATCAATGATCTAAGAGTCTTTTTACTGTCACGGCTTATCTCATATCTGAATACTTCCCTGGGAAATATATCAAGTATAGTAAATCAACGATGCATTAACAATCCTAATCGTTAAACACTCTTGATGTCAATAATACTGTAAAGAATTTAAACAAAAATATAATGATCTAACCTTTTTTCCTCTCTGCCTCTGCATCATGCTCAAACTTGGAGACAAACTGTCCCAGCTCGTTGACACTGCCCAGGCTGAGATCGCTGGTGAGGGAAGGGGAGGAAGCGGTTCTATAGTGAGAGAAGGCAGGAACAGGACAGGTAGCATGCAAGTATCAGGCAATGATGCATACAAATCAAAACAAAGAACATCTAGAAACTACTGTACAATCACATGCACCGCTTGAGCACTACCACAGGATTACAATCTACCACACTTTGTACAGTGATACATTGACGGTAATAGTTGTAAATTGTGTAAATCTAAAATTAGGTCAAGTTATATGTTTGTCTCAAAATATCCCTTGGAAACCCTCTTGCATCAAGATTCTATATAGTTATAATATTTTCCACCTGAAAACTTGCACTACATAACAGCATGATGCCAGAGGTTTTCCAAGGACTATTTAAAGACAGAAATATCACTGGACCTAATTTTGGTGGTTTGTGACTGCTATCGTTGACATTTTTGATGTGGCTTTGAAGACTAGGGAAGACACTTATGAGCAGTTAGGAATTTTCATGAAACCTTCTGACAAGCAATCTGTAAATTTTACATGAAATACTTGATTAATTTGTAATTCGAAGACAACAACATTTGGGGTGTAACTGAGTGAAATATTCTAAGCCAGATATCAAAGAGGGTCTCTTGCAGAAAATAATATTCTATTGATTATATGTCTCTCAGCCAGTCAAAGTGTCTTGGCAATTTTCTACCAAACTGATCTATTAACTATTCTTAATTCATACAATTTTATATGGTGAAAAAAGTTTTGGGCTAGCTTGACTGCTGCCAGAGATATTGGAAACTGAAAAGACAGGGGGTGACTACTCAGCACTGGCTACAATCAGGAGAAAAATTGGCGAAAGTGAACTCTCTAGCACATCATGACTTTTTCAGAAAATAGCTGGATTTATTAAAAAGTTTTCTCTCTTTTTCACTCCTTCAAATCTATCTGATTATAGTGGAGCCTTAGAATTAAAACTGCTAGTGTGTTTTTGAATTTGACAAATTTCCGGTCATAGGTCACTTTATGGGCTTTGTAAATTTTCGCTGGTAATTATCAATATCCCTATTAGTGTGACTGGGCTCAATTAGTATTAAAGAGCATTGCACAAGTGGCAGGAAACCTTCCTATGGTTTCCGTTTCTTTACAGACCAGGAGGTTTGTTTAGACATTAATTAAAGGTTTTTTATTTTACAATAGGTATGAACATTGAACTGCACAAGACAAAAAGAAATAAAGATCTCTCAGCCAGTGCTGATTATCACAAAAACTTATTAAATGCAAGCCATGCATTTGGTTGTAGATGACTTTAATAATTAAAAACTAAACAAACACACAAGATAACAAGTAAAAAAAAAATGGTCCTATGAGAATGTTAGCCATTTATTGTTTAAGATTGTTCTAACGTATTACACATACTGACATATTAAAATCTAGATCTATTTTAGAAAATAAATCCAATCAACTAAGCAATCAACAATATCAACATTTAAGTTGCTATTTGTACCCACTTTGAAACATGACCATATAGTCCTGATACAGGCCCTACTAACATGGCAAACTTTGTCACTAGCAGACCACAGCATGCAGTGAGCATGGAATTAACAAGTTCATCACATGCAGATAAACTTTTAAGTGGGTACAGACGGATGATGGCAAACCATGTGTCTCCACTTCAAAATTTCAAAGATGCCTCAATCAAATTTCATTACCACAATGTGTCAGGTAAGACAATTCATGATCTAAGTATGAAATGACAAAGTTCTGAATAACTTGTGTGAACACAAAACAGCTTTTCCCTTCTCCTGTAAAGTGATATGGTTTGAGCCCAACAGCAAAAAATAAGCTTCTTCCAGTCCAGACAGTCTACTCTTTGATTAGAAATTTTTCTTCCAAAGACAAAGACCAAAAATACACCATTCATCATGCTTTGTTGTGATAATTTTTTTTTTTCTGGTTGTAAGATATTACATTGTTACAGTTTGTACTCCCTGCAGAAAGAGTTAAAAGACTATAACTATTTAATTCCTTGCCATTCATCACTGATTACCCACTTTTAGTACAAAGTATGGATAGTATTGGTTTAACAAATTTGAAAGCACTTGATATGAATAGGAAATAAACTGTGAAGCCAAGAAATTAGCTCAGACTCTATAGCAAATAACAAGAACAAGAAAATACAATGCTATTTGAAATGTGAGATCTATCTAGGTTCAGCGATATGTGAAAGTACTTGTGCTTCGAAAATATCTAGATCTATATCAAATTCTCCAGGTAAAAATTTGTTGATCCATAGATTTTCAGGTAAGTGAGAGATCTCTAAAACCTCAAACATATATATTACAAAACTATCATTGAGATACATAGTATTTAATTATAGCTGCGCCAATGTCACTCAAAGGTGCTGTGGCCTTTACATCAATTTCTGAAACACACTTTCTCAAACCATATATTAATAAGATGAGTTGAGATAAACTTTAGTTACCCTCAAGACGAAATTTCTTTCACAGTTAATGAAGCTTATTCTAAGTCACATACATTCACAAACACATAAACTGAAATGTCACGCACAACGTCAGAACAAGAATAATTCACGAGGAACTGATGCAGCTTGATATGATGTTCAATTTCATTCTTCTGAGTTGGCAATATGTGTTCATTTCCCTTGAACCTCTAACTCAGACCTTGAGTAGCTTCTGAACCAAAATAAAACTGGATGATATCTTGTCTTAAGACAGAGATGAGTTTCCATACTGTGGGATTATTTGTGCTGACTGAATATTGGTCTGTTTTAAAAGTCTGTGCTATAAATTAACTTTCTAATACAAATCACCCAATCTGTTCTCAACTTTAAGCTTTCAATTTTTATAATCATTCTATACAGTATATTAAATATGTCACTCTAGGCTATAGAATAAGGTCAGGTTTTCAGTATATCAGATACGTCACTCTGGGCTAAAGAAGGCTAAATTTTTAGTATATCAAATATGTCACTCTGGGCTACAGAACATTAAGTTTTCAAAATGTTCAAGCTCTAAATCTCTTGAATACTTACTTTGCCCCTGGTCTCTTCCACAGATCATCTGGGTTGAACATGTCCAAGTTCATGCTGAAGTCTCCCTCAATGGTGCCTACTTTGCGTAGTTTGCGCGTGTCGACGGCCAGCAGTGTGTTCCGGGACACAACACTCTCAGCCCCTGTGCTCTGACTGCCCACACTGTGCTCGGAGGAAGCGTCACTTTCTGGAGACACCCAGAACCAGACACTGAGTAAGCATTGTGCTCTTTCTACATAGCCTATGTATACAATATTAAGCACTGATTTGCATTTCAGCATCTCAAAATAGAGTTCTCCTTGTTAAGGATCATGAAATGTGAAAATACTATAATCTGACTCAGAATGTGGCTGTAGATTTTCATGGAGATATTTCAAAATGATTTGGGATTTTCATGAAACCCACTAATCATTTAGCAGTTTGCAGGAAAGACACATGATCAATTTGGGGTTTATAGGCAAATACACATGTATTGTTTTAATTATTTCGGCTAAGTCCAGAAAACTTGCCCAGTGTTTAGCTAGTATAATAAAGAGAATTTTCACTCAAATTTGAAATTCTGCCCATTTAATGCAACACAAAACTTGCCTGAACTTAAAACACAGATTTCACATGCTATGACAGTTAAAAAAGACAAACAAGAAGGACTGGAAATAAGAACAGAAAAAAAACACGTTTGGAAATAAAATTTGCCTTATCTATTATAACATATCTGATCTATACAAAGACTGCATAATCAAATAAATATGTGAACAGACTTCACTACATGATCTTTCTTCTTGCCAATGAATCAGAACGAATGATTTTTAATGTACGGAATTCTGTTAAAAAAAATAGCCAGAAGATGGCATCTCTCCTATTAAAAAAAAAAAAAAAAAACCAAGATGAAATGTCACACTATAATGTCCTCTTACCTGCCCGTCTGTGTCCTTTCTGGAATGGTTTATTGGGCATGTCCTCGGCCATCTGCACTGTGCTCAACAGGTCTGACAAGTAACGGTAGTAGATCTGACTTTGCAGGTATCCTGGGAAATACATCTGAGAACAGAGAAAGACATTGATGTTTACCACTGTAGCACTATTAGTGACACTGAAAACAGATCCAACTTCATGTATTTCCATGGTGAGATGTGCTTATTATGGATCAATAAAGTATTTGTATTCGTATTAATATTTAGACAAACCAAACAGGTAAGACCTGCTGTTCTCAAACAGTCACTGAATGTCTTTAACAGCTGTCAGATAAGTCTCAAGCTCTTAACAATGTCCCATGAAAGAAATGAGTGAACTAAAATAACCAACAAAGTGAGTAACACAATAACAGATCCAGCAATACATATTGCCATATTGAGATGTACATCATCAGAGCAAAGGATATAACATTGCCAGTCTACACAAAAGGCACTGCCTCCCAGACAACAGAACAGATACTTTCAGTCCCCATACAAGAACTTATTACTGCTATAGCACAATGATTCTCATGCAGATACCACAGAAACAGATCTGACAATATGGTATTTCCATATAACAGAATGTACATCCAGACAACAAAACAGATGACATTGTCCATCCTCACATAGCGACTGAATGCCCTTATAGCACAGTCCAACAGTAAATTTAAGCACAGTGTGATCTTAGTTGCAATTTTACTGGCTAAATGTACAGTATTTGGGTCTTGCCATGAACTTTCTCATGCATATCTAAATGATGCTGGTCCACACCAGCTGTTGGGGACTCTCTCGTCAGTTTTCCACCCTTGGATCTCTTTGTTGTTGTATGTGTATGTGTTTTTTTTATTGGAATGATATTTCAGAGACACATCTGCTACACAGCTATTGTGTAAGTCTAAATATACTGAACAGATGATACTGAACACTAGAGTGTATGGGCTATTGTCTCTTTGTAGCACTGAGTTTGTGATACATTACGTAGATCCATGTGTATGTCATATAGGTATGTCATGGGTGAATAGATGTGTGTGTATGGTAAGACTGCATATGTTGTATGGAGTCACCAGCTAGCAAAGATTACTGGAATTAACTCTATGGGAGTCAGCAGAAATTTTTCTGAACTGTTTCAGCTTGGGCCAATGGCTGATATATGATGAGCATCTTCTAATATATAATGCTACTTGGAGAGCAAGTCCATTGAATGCAATTATTACATATGATAATCAGACATAATATTTGAACCAGGTAGGCCACTTGATACTCCTGGGGCTAAAAGAAGAAAGACAACAGAAATGAGGCAACAGCTGACTTAACAATAGAAGAGATGAAAATGGACGACCCCAGGGATAAGTTGTGTGTACAAAAAGCTACAAATGAGTACTGGAAACAACACCTGTTACATCCCAGAGAATATTCTATGAGAGCAAACAAGTGTGACAAGGCTTTGATCATCTGCCTTGTAGTTTATAATTTATTGCTCTTCATCCATATCAGAAATTACATAGTTATATCTATGAATAATCAAGTATCCCTTAAACATATTTCTTCATCAGTTCCATCACAAATTTGTTTTCAAGACTCCATAATTAAAGACTATCTCTGTTTTAAAAAAAAAAAAAAAGAAGCAAAAGGTATATTCCCTATTCACTACCTCTGTTACACTTTTTACTGTTTTTTCCATGACTTATTAAAATGCAACTCCGTTTTAAAACAACAGCAAAGTTACTTCGTCATAAAGAAATTACATAGCCATCAAAATTAATGTAATGTTAAACACAAATGAACAAGAATTCATAGATGGTATAAAATAAACTTTTAAATGGAGAGCAGAATGAGACAGATGTCTCGATACATATAAATCACACAGCAAGTTCCTTACTCATCACAAGGTCTGATATAAAAGATGCACTGTTCTGATATAAACATGTTATGCATGGTCTTAAGCCTGGGCATGGAATTTGATGATGGCAGGATTTTAACTCTTACGCTGTCAACAGAAACTGCTGAAGTAGCAATATTTGTATTATGTTGTATGTTTCATGATCTAATTGCTTTATTACTAAGCATCAGTGATGGTGTTTCCCTCTTTCCATTCACTGGTAATCCTGACCCGCATTCAGTCCCACTGATTGTGCATGAGCTTTCCCACAGGCAATTGGAAGAATCGGCTCTTATTCAGTGTTACTAATGTTACATTAAGAAGCAAACTGTATGTCCCCTTTGGGTTCTCAACGCTATCTCATCTGCCAATCAAAGCTTGCTGTGTCTATCAAAAGATTCTGCATATAGATGTGAAATGCTGCTCAATAGTCGGAACATCGGATCAAAGGGGAAGAAAAAATGGTGGGTGGGTGGGCTGACCATGGACGCACCACATACATTTTCCCTCAGTGAAGTGGCTTAGAAATAATAGTTCTGGCGTAACAGCATCATTAGTGAGTTACTGGTTATTTCTGTGTTGAATGTACTATGAGAAGCAATTCAACTTTAATACAATGAATGAGTGATTGGGCAGATTGGCCATCAATGCCTCAAGAGTTAAACTAGGGGTCAATTTGTTGATTTGTCCAATTCACAAGGCCTGTATATTAAAGCTTAAGATAATAAAGCTTACAATAATTCAGAATAAATGCAGACTCTATGCACCCACTCTATAATCAACTGAAATATGCGTGCTTTTCCATTTGCTATGTCTAGGGTTATTGAATTTTCATCTAAGTTAGTTATAATTCAATCTTTGTACATGACTTCTATTCAATCAAAGTATTTTTTCCTATGTATGCTTAGGTTAATTCTTTCAAATGGTTTTATTCGAAAGTTATATGAACTTGCATGGTTAAATTATAATAGATTTACGTAAAAATATATGATTATTTATAGGCTAAGCAATTCAGAATTATATCCTTAAATGTGGAAGGATGATGGAAGAAGGGACTTATATGACTATTTTTATTGACAATTTTTATAGTTTCTATTTTTGAAGTGAGTTAGTATTTTTTATTTACTCTTTGCCATTATATATACATACATCTTTCCAGTTACCAGATTTGTCTAATGCACCAAATGGAAATATACTGTACTTACAGAGGCCTACATTACATGTCAGTCTTTTCCTACACATCCTGTATACATCTCAATGAGATTTTTGGTTACAACTGCTTTTAGGAATACTAGTCCTTTGATTCAAAGAAAGTTTTGTCATCGTCACATCTAAGAAATTAAAAGTATTTCCCTGCTTTCTGATTTCCTTTTGTTGTCATGCCCTATTAGGATCATAGACTACTTTTACAACATTCGTGGATGCTTAAGATTAATTTTGAATAACTAGCAGAGAACCCACAGCCTTCGTGGGAGATTTTTAAAACAAAGGACAATCCGATAATGTCCTGCGACTAAATGTGTATCGCAAGCATGAGCACATCGATATTGGCATTTTGGGTGATCAAACTGAAATTATGCAAAGAAAACGCGTTTGACATTTTGGATGCTCCGAGAACAGAAGCAGAAGAACAAAAACATAATGTGTCATATTGTCAAACATACAATTCAAATCAGACACCCTTGCCAATTTACTATTCAATTATTGTCGCTTTTTAAGAATATTGTCAAATAAAATAGGCTTCTCTCAGACTTGTGTATGTAAAAAGCACAGATCTCTATGCAACAATTTTGTGTGCCACATTTCAGATGGATACACTCAGCAGTATTAATGTTTTGTTGTAGATTTATACTATAGACAGGTCTGATCAAAAGGCTCATTAACACAAACTTATGAAATGTACTTTTCTTTTTTTTGTAGTGATGACAAAAAAGAACAGTCACAATAGGATCCTAGAATAGTTTGTGCCAAAAATATATTTTGATCACATAATTTGTTCTTGCAAAATTTTTCTGCTGTCATTTCACATAAGGAATTCAATTACTTTTGTCTTTAACATCATCGTTACATTTAAGACATGTGGAGCATTTACACCTAAAGGACACCTACAGCAATTACTTGGAGTTGAACAGCTTAACCTTTTAGGATAATAAACCCAGCATATTAAAGTATTAATTTAGTATGTTTGCAGATCTATCCAAGGCTGTTTAAAAATTGCCTCATGTGTGGTAATCATACATTAATCTTTTGACAATGGCTCAATCTAGAATTTGTAGGATAATTTTTAAACAAAGGTGGATAATATGGGCTTGCATGCAGAAAATCTCTTTTTCTAAATATGCAAGATTATATGTTTTTCTTGTGATAACAATCAGTTATCTTTGTCATTGTGCTCACCTTCTCTAAGATTTTCAGCACAATGTTCTTGGCCTTGGTGAAGCAGTCTGGCAATGGCCCACCCTCCCGGCAGATGTTGCCCTCTATTTCAAACCTCAGCTTGTCATCAAAGCCAATGGGATTGGTGGCTTGGAGGGAGAAATACCTGCATGAACACATATATACACATGTACAAAATCTTCAGAAAACTTCTCCATTCAAGGTTTTCAGATAATTTTTTTTTAATCTTCAGTAAATCTGGAAATGAAATCATCATGAAACTTTTTTGCTATAAGTTATCAAATAATTTTCTTTCATCCTCAGTGAATTGGGAGACTACTCTTACTAGGCCCTCCTCCAAGATAGTGAAAAAAGAGTTATATAAGATCTACCAAATGTAACCTTTCTTGATCCATGATTTCCAATCAACAAGCAGAAATAACATTTGGCAGTCTCTCTCCCGAGGACAAAGAGTCTTTTACATTGACTCAGAAATGATGTGGGGAAATATAAAACAATATTTCTTTAATCCACATTTCTCTGACATTAAATAGAGCCAGCTGGCTATCTCACCTGTCGTAGATGACCATGGCATCGTTTTGAGCTTGCTCTGGGTCGTACTGACCACTGGCTGACAGCAGCTGCTGCTGAAAGTTGTCGGCTGCCAACCACATCTGCATCAGGTCACTGCCACCCTCTTGCTCCATGTACTGGACACAGAATTTGATATAACAAAAGATAACAATTAGAAGCTTTCCTAGATCTACCACTATACACCTATCTATTCTAACAGTTCCTTATTTCTGGTTGCTCTGAAATTTTAAAAACTATTTCCAACTTTTAGATGTTTCAGCTACATTTTTTTACTGCTTTCCCTCTAGCTCTATAAGCTGAGCACAGAATTTGACATGAAAAAACATTACTACTTTAAATTTTCCTTCATATGGCATTTTATACCTAAATAGTTCCACATCTTTGGATGACCCAGTTATAATCACTGGAATTTCAACCAAGCATTTCAAAATAGGGCAAGCATTTCCACATTTCTGTTTAACAAAATGCATGCCTCATCCAAAAAACCCTTCACATCCCAAATTTAAAACCATGAATGATGAAGCTAGGACAAAACTGAGTTGGCTTATCCATAAATATTGATCTACAAAATCTTCATTCTAACAAGAACTACAGCTCTAGGGACAGTGACAAAATCTGAGGTATCTTTTAAACTCCAACTGAGAGTGAGAGACAAAGATAAGGTTGTTGCTAGGCTTTCAAACTGCTCATACTAGTAATATCTCACTCACCTCCATAAAGTAACACAGAGCATTTTCATTGATAAGTATGTCTGGCAGGTAGACCTTTTCTGTTGTCAGGACATTGACTTGGTGACGACAGTGGAATTCACTGTCTCTGAAAGACTGGAAATGTCTGAAAATGGTGCAAAGATCATATGAATGATAAGAGACAAGGTTTCTCATTCTGTATTCTAAAGTACTAAATAAGTTATGCCAGCCCTCTAAAATTGCAAGGAATGTAATATATAATCTGTTTTAGTTTTTCTTTTTTTTTCAGTTCAATTATCACAGTTCCCATAAAAATCTTTTAGGTTTTTCTTTCACAGTTGCTGAGCTCTGGAAACATCCATCATCTCTAGTTATATCTAGTCCTTTCTGAACGACATTATTTTTCTGTAATTCTGAAAGATTGAGGGAAACTCACTCTGCCTGCATTCTGTCCAGGACAAACTTTTGGCAGTTGACAAAGCACTCTGGGTCCACTTCTCCATCTTCTTTACAGATTTTACCTGCCAGACACAACCAGGAGTTACCACAATCATCAACAATAATATAATCATCAACATCATCAAACAAACATGCTATCATGCAAAAAGCAAATCTAATAGGAGTAGAAAAGAAATGAGCATTCATCAAAGGTCAATATCGTCACCATCATTCACAATCCATATAATGAGCATTTGAGTATTTTTTAACTAGAATAAACAAAAAGTTTTACATATTAAGTTGTTGTGGCACGATGACAAAAATTATATGATTACATTTTTGTGTAGTACAACAACTTGCCAGGAAGAATACTTCAATATGTCTGGCCAGTTCCTGTGAAACTGTTTTTACACATTCAGCAGACAGTTCTCTTCTTCTCTATCCTCGCATGGTTATAGTTTCGTCCATACGCAAGTAGTGCACTGTTTAAGGTTTGCTTTTGTGCATAGCTACCCTTGAATCAGACACACACACATTTTTTATGAGTCAAAATGGTTTGAAACTAGCAGAAGACACAGAGAAGAGGTCATTTTTACATATCATATGATAAAATATGTTTGCCCAAATTTCTTCTACATGGTGATAGTGAACGGTAGCGACAATATATTTGTCATGAATTCCCTGACTGCCTATTAATTACTACAGTTCTGACCAATTATTTGATGTGGTCCAAAAAAAAGTGAACACTAAGGTCCACAGGCGAATAATCAAAAGGCATGCCACAGCATTGAAACTGTCTCCCCGGGACCAACTATTTTCATTTCTCTAAGAACAGTCTTGGTGAAATAGCCTAAAATTCCATTCTGGACTCAATCACACTAAAGATACCAAAACCTTACAACCTACACTCAAAATTCATACAGAAAAAAGCCCCCAGCTTATAAAACATTACTACTGAAAATATAATGAAAATTCTAGAGGAAACATACTTGTATATTGAAGTGATTGCACATGAAAATGTCACGATAATTTGAGGTATTTTCATAGACACATATACATGTTCCTCTTTCACTTCACATAACATTCTTGTATCCTACAATATATTTACGATAAAACTTACTTATAGCCTCAGATCTCAGAGAGTCATCCACTCCGATAGGTTTCGGAGCATCTTTGGCTATGTAGGTGGAAAATATCGTCACAGCATCTCGTTCAATACCTGGGCAGTTATGGCAAATCAATATGAGTGAACACGTGTCTCTCTACATGCAGTGTTTGAAATATGACAATTTATATATATAAAAATATATATAGTCCTTTATTTGATGGCTACTAATGCACGAATATTGGCAAACACATGCATCAACTTCAAATTTACATTATGATTATGTTTTGGCTGTAAGTAATTAAATTTGAAAAATTAATCATCTGCACAACCAATGTTCAAGGTTTTGCCATCACAAGTGTTCATCCTTGAACTTTAGCCCCAATATACAGCAATTATACAACAACAGAAAGTTTTAATGGTATTAAGTTTAAACATGCATAGTTAATTATGACAAATAAAACAATTACAAGTGATAACTTACTTTTCTTTAACCTGATAGATAAGTCCTCCTGGCTGGGTTCCGAAGGACTTTTCAAAATGCTAGATGGTGCAGATATGGCTTCGTTGGCATTGGTGGCTGAAGGCTGTGGAGGTAAAGCTGCCTGGAGGGACTGAGGTGGACTGTTCACCTTGCCAGAGGTTGAAGTCCCATGGGATGCTACAGCAGAAAGGTCAGAGGTGGGGGGCATATCACATGATGAGGCATTGGCAGTTTCTATTTCCGGAGCCGAACCAATAACGAAAGTTACATTACCCGAAGATGATGACTTGCTACGTTTATGTACAGGAAGAATATTTGGCACATGAGCTGTGGTAGGATCACTGGTATGTGTTTGATTTGAGCTTTCCGCATCAGCAGTGTGAAAAGATGTTGGTGATTGTGCATCTTTCAAGCCTGTGGTACTGTCTTTCAAAGGTATTTCATTCATTGTGATCATTTCCAACTGGTTCTCCTGATGATTTGGTACAACTGACTCAGGCAATTGAGAGCCAGCATCTCCAGATTTATTTAAAGGTGGCTCTGCATCTGTGTCTTCTGCAACATTTGTGTTAGCAGTTCTACGTTTGTGCAGAGCACTTTTAGAAATGTTTTGCATGGAGTGTGTGCGCATCCGCATGAGAGTAGAAGCATGGAACGATTCTGCATCACACCAAAACTGAATGATATGCTCTGCCTTCTCACTCTTCATGAATGCTTTGAAGCAGGACAATGCATCCTTGTCTCGCAAGATCTCCAGAAGTGTTTTGGACAGCCGGGAGGATGTACGCATGGGCGACTCAAGAGATTCCACTGGTAGGTCTTAAAAATGAAGGCAAAAAATTAATAGTACAAAAGAATGTAAATAAAAAGAAACAATAACAACAAATCTCAAAATAGCAAAACTTTTCCTCAGTTGGGTAATACGGCAATCTTTATACTGCATGGCCAAACTTTCCTATCTGCCAGATTAAATTGTCACAACTAGTCTCTGAGGACTTGCCCTCAAATGCAGATGAAACCTTGGAAGCATCATTTAACAAAGCCTAGTTTCTGACTTTTTCTTTTGAAAAAAATCTCTGTGGGATGATGCAGCTTTACATTCTGAAGGAGAAATAGTGAAAGCAGATTTTTTGTGTAATTAACATTATGTTCAGCTCGAATTCTGATGTTAAAAAAAATCTGAGCTATACATTCCAAGTTTGTAACACATGATTATGCATATAACAACTTTACAATTTACAAGACTGCTGATTCTGATCACACAGATGGCTCATAAATCATGGGACTGACATACATAAAAGACATAATTATTTGAAGTTTGTGCCTCAGAGATTTTAAATTAAAATCCATTGAAAGTCATGCATCTAACTTGCCAGGTAAGCCTACATGCTGTGATATCTCCACATGAAAGTAAGTCTCCATAGCCAGACAAAAATAGTGATCATGTAAGACAGAATGCTTTATCCATTTTTTCTGAATATTACAAACTTTCCAATAAGGACAGAGCACAGCTTCAGTATAATATATTTTAACTGTATTAACTGTAATATATGGATTCTATTTAGTATCTCGAGATAACCTCCACCAGGAGATTGAAAGATGCATATAGGATGTAACGTATTTGGTATCATTACTGATGACAGTAATTTCCATGAATCAGTAAACATGTACACATCCATCCACTAGAATACACTGTACAAAATTTAAATGAATGTAAAAAAAATGGGGGCTATTCAGAGATCAAAATCTCAACACGGTTAATCTTTATTGCTACCACATTACCTTGATCGTCTTGTAAAACTGTCTCAGACAGTGTCAGTGTCCGTGGTCTTTTATCCCCACCTGGCATTCCATTGAGGGCACTGGCCGCCAAACCTACAAGTGCACGAAAGACAACTTCAATTGTTTTCATTTTCGAGAGTTAAAAATATTATAGAACGAAGTACAATCACATATGAATCCTCACACAGGTTAGAGAAAAGAGGACCGTGAAGATGACCTGTAGCGACAGAGATATAACCATCCTTGTCTGTCCCCAGTGTGGTAAAGGCTGGTAATTTCTCCATTAATTTTTACTATTGAAGATACTGTTCCAAATATGTCACTGTGACAATGTCAGACAACTAGGCTGCAAGTATCTGGTGGTCAACTCTGACCAACAGAGACCTACAGTTATAATCATACTGCATCATGGAAAACGATTATCAGCATCATCACTCAACACTCTTTCAGGGTTTAGGCTATGAACAAAACACATACTTCAAAACCAGTCATAATGGAATTGAGATAACGTCACCATTTCATTCCATGAATAGTGGCTCTTCTTCATATGTCTGCCCATATATCTCTATCAACACATCTGAATGAAACTTCATTCCTTTTGCTTTCTCAGTATATGTCCTGTCTCTTTCTTGGATCTGCCTTGTCCTGGCCCTTTTTACAACATTTAAATCTATGTGCATGTGACTGTGCATGTAGGATACATGTTATGTCTCATCATCTGTGAAAAGAATTTCCTTCTGAGGACAAATGAAGTTTATCATACGCTTATTAACTCCCTATCTACTTCTCCGAACTTTCCTCTTTTCTATTGCTGGTTAATATGTTCCCATTTTTAGTTCCATTCTGGGCAACCTATTTTGAGGATCTCATTTTTTGTTTATTTTAGTAAAAACTGGAGTTATGGACGTATCTGTCATTAGTTTTAATGGTTTATCAAGTTTCAGAAGAGTATCATAGGACTGATTTATATAAGAGATTAAAGTTGAACAATCTTATTTCAATGTCTAAAGAGATTATGGCTTTCAAAAAGAAATGGCTCTTGAAAGTATTTTGGCTTCAAGCATTATTTTCTGTAGGTTCTGCTGCTCTATTTCTATTATTTCCATAAATTTATTAACGGACAAAAAAAAATTATTACATTTAAATAGAACCTACAAAACTATGACAAGAGACACTTGAAAAAAGAAAAAAATATGCACTATTCATATCATAGTTTACCATGACATTTTATAACAAACCAAACCATGACAATAAAATTCCAATGGTAAATTTATATCAGCTTCAAAACATGTTTAAAGAGTAAAGTCTTTGAAGAGATTTCTCATACTATGAAATGCTAATAAAACTGAAACTCATTTACTATATCAACCAATTTACTTCATAAAAAATTATGTCAAAAATATTTTCCATTTTCTTAATTCCCGCACATGTGCAAGCCCAGAGAGGCAATGTTCCTGTATATCATGCTCTTCAACATTTACCTTTTGTATTCGTTTGTTGCATGCTGATGATTCAACTGAAGTACTAAGAGTAAGTAAGAGCATGCGCATGCTTTGGCAATGTGGCATATAAGAAAGAAAATGATCATTCCTCTCTAAATAAATGAACATGCTAATGCAGATGCTATGTCTCTCAATTCAGGCATAAAATTGTCTACCATCAAAATTTCAATGCATCATAATATTATAATATATATCCTTTGCAATTTTGCATATTTATAGCACAGGCAATCTGCAAATAGTTATGAAGGATGAAATTTGCAAGGGAAAGAAGGGAGAACACAGGTAAAAAGCAGTAAGTCATTCTTAAACATACACATCTCTTAAAAATCTTTACATGAAATCATGATCTTATTTTATCTCTACATGACATCACCAGTTTCTGTCTTACCTAGGTCACTGTCATCTCCCCATGAATCTGGAGATTTCGGGGATTGGGGATGACTTCTATCAGACCTATTGGATGGTCTCCTCTTCAGGTTTGAGCCTGTCAATACATTCTGAACCGACGCTGGAGGTTTGCTCTGCCTCTCAGCTATTTCCATGCAAAAAATTAGAGAGGACAAAAACAAACCATGCCATAAGTTATGCATGCCTTTTATGCAAAACTCTGAAAGTATCTTCAAAAAATTATATTTTTTAAGTCATTCATTTCATTTCATCTCCGAGAGCCAGAGGGGGAAAGGTTTTGAGGCATCACTGATGACATTCTGGTAATCTTCCTCCAGAGAAAAGTATTCTCACACACACAAAAATGAGAAAAGGTGGGTGGAGTGAAAGGAGGTAGGGAGAGGAGGAGGGGGGGGGAGGGGGGGGGGGAGAAGCAGAAGGCAAGCTTCCAATCTGTAGCTTTCATTCACTAACAATGTCTGGACAAAAATGATCTGAAATTTCAATAAACTTATAGTAATCCATAGGAACTATAAAGCAAAGGGTATTGGAAGAAGAAAAGATATGGCCTAAAAGTTATGGCCTAATGCATTAACAAATTTTTAAAAATGTACCCAGGAATTTTCAACTAGCTGTTTTACAAACAAGCGAGAGAGAGAGAGAGTAAAAAAATTGGCACTCAATTCCACTCTACTGCTGATCTACAAAGGGTATGAGCAATTTCTGAGATATATCATTTAACAAATCAGTGCAGCGCAAAATGACTTTCCACAGCATCCATGAGAAGAATCCAAACTTTCAAAATCTTATTTTAATGGGAGCACGCTGAGAACGTGAAAATAATTTTCAGCTGCTTTTGGTTGACTAACAACCAACTAGCTACATATGCCTATGGATGTGTCACCAACTAACATTTATATCTGAGAATGTTTCCCTATCTAATATTCATTATTTAATCGGTAATGTCATCACAAACAAAACACTTACAAAGAGATGTTCCTTAATTTCTCCACAGAATAGATCTAAAATCAGGTCAGATCAACTTTAGCAAAAGTTAAAAAAAGTATCACAAATGAAAACTGACAACTATACTGAAAGGCAAAGACATTAATAATACCAGTTAATTTATGTTACATATATCACTGACTTTTTTCAAAATAGTGAAATTTCAATTAAAGACAATGATGTTGAATTACACTTGGGCAGGATTTAATTTCAACCTTGATGGTTTCTAACAGTTGTAAGCTTTCATGGCCATGCTAGATCTATTCTCTATGAATACTGCAAATGGAAAATAAAGGGGAGAATGCATATGACACAGCAAGCATTTCATTTTCAATTATGCCACAAGTAATTTTCAGGGAGAAACAAAAAGACACACAAAAAAAGCTTGAGCAGGGTGAAGAGGGGAAACGCCTCCTTAGATTTTTATCACTTCTGGTCCTTGCTCTGTGCATAACTGGTGTACCTGTTTTCCGCCGAAATAAAGGCATTTTGTATTTCCCACTTGGCAATAAAATACAAATCACGGGGCAGTCATGTGTTGTCTCCACTGCACCAATACATTTCGTGCGTTTGCTCCTTCACTTCGGCGATTCCAGTTTACGGATGCGGAAATCGCCATTTTGTTTACGTTCGTGAATGAACCGGTGTAAAGGTTATCAAAATTACATTACATTGCACGGTGCAAGAGGAGAATGCAGTGACGTTTTCTTTCTCACATAAACTTTATTTTTTAAACATTGCATGTGAATTTGGGGCACATGGTAGAGTCAAAGAGTTTCTACGTATGAAAGTGCTAAAATGACTTCACAATATGTGCATTAACCTTTAATTTCATAGATCAGTGTCTCACTGGTTAACAATCTCTCTGATTCTTTCGGATTTGTTTAATGTACCTCATATATTAGTTGATACTTTCTCATTCATATACTTACTCTAAATCAGGATGAACACTCTCATAGATACCTTTAAATTCTTTAACGCGATTTTTTTTGTTTATCTTTTTCTACAAACAAAAGAAAAAGAAGAAGACAAACAAGATGAAGAAGAACAAGAAGAAGAACAAGAAGAAGGACAAGGAGAAGAACAAGAAGAAGAAGAAGATAAAACAAAGCAAAACAAAAGCAAAACAAAAAAATGTTATTCCTGAAGATGAGGAGGATAAAGTAGGCATTTATTTATAATATAATTCTAAGGCATGAGTATAAAATAAAATTCTAAAAAATATTCTTTTTAAAAAAACAAACATAGGAGGGGGGAAAGAAAGTCACAAACCATCCTAAAAACGAAACAACAACAATAACGAAAAGATAGTTCTAATATTTTCTTGTTAAGAATAGAGGCTTAGTAGCCTACAACTGTTGTGTGTTTTAAGTACAAATTCACAAGAACAATCTTATAAAAATATGAAAATGACAACCCATGGTTTAAGAACGTTACAAATTCTCGGGTGCCTGTGTCATTTAAAAAGAAAAAACAAAATCCAAATGTTTCTCATACTGAGATTGTTTTCTACAGAACAAGATTTTCATCATCTAATCTATTCAACGTCATTTGGATGTGTGATAAACATGCATTTCGAGAGGTCAGACTTTTCATGGAAGAATTCAGGTTTTCAGAAATCAGTAAAGCCTTCTAGCCCCGCCAAATTTATATAAACTAAAGTGAAATGAAATAACATTTAATAAAATAAAATGAACTAAATAAAACAAAGTAAAATAAAATGGACTGAAATAGAATAAGATAAGATGAAATAAAATGAAAATTTGGATGGAGATGATACCGTATAAAAAAAGGGGGGGGGGGGGGCAAAAGAGACTCATAGGCGCTGATAGCAATGAAAAAAAAGCAACTTTACATTTTGTCTGTCTAGTTCAAGGGAGACAAACAAATAATTCATTTTCTATTGCTGATCTGACAACTTCACGTCAAACGCGCGCTCACCGCAACACGCGTGTTGGCGACGATGCAGACAGATAAGGCAGCTTAAAGGGGCGTGGCTATTGTAGGATGAATGAATGAAAACAGCACTCTATGAGGTCGTCCGTCTGCCATCCATCAGTTTCACCAGAGGACTGGGGACAATAACAAGGTTTGACACTGCCACAAGGTAAGAAAAAAGAGTTGATTTCATTTAAATCGGTCTGTCTTTGTTTGGTTGGTTGGTTGTTTGGCTGTTTACTTTTATCATTTTCATAATTATTTTGTCTTGTTTTTATTTCAAAAGGAGAGGAACCAACTCTCGCTTTTCCACTGTAACAAACATTTGGTTAAAAACAAACAACAACAACAAAAAGCGAAATAAATAAAGAAATAAAAAGCAAAATAAACAAAACAAACAAAACGAGAAAGAAAAAAAACAAACAAACAAACAGAAAGGACGAAAGAAAGAAAAAGAGGGGGGGGGGGAGAAAAAAATCTATTTCGGTAATATTAGATATTTTATAATGTTGCAACGGAAACAATGTAAAGTTTAGTGATATACTGTCATAGCGTGAAGGAATAGGCTGACTTGATAAAGGTGTGAACCGCTTGGTTTTAAATTAATAAATTGTTGTTGTCTTGTTGTGTTTTTTTAAAAGTTTCTCTATTCTAGTATATTATCCTATAATGGCATTACTAGATTTTCAGAAGAAACTGTTGGCTTGTAATGTAAGCTTAGACCTTTAGCTTTCTTAACAAGGAATTCATGGAATTTTTTTCCTCTGGGTCTCTCCCGCTCTCTCCCTCTTTCTGTCTTTGCCCTCTCTCTTTCTTTCAGTCTGTCTATCTCTCTTTCATTCTCTCATTTGCGTTCTCCAATCCTTTCAACCTAGTTCTCCCATGTGAACGTGTACAGATAACAAAAAGCACCCACAAATATTATTTACGTTTACACGCATACACAAAAAAGAATATATAGGATTGGGCTTGTCAAAATACATCACTGTCAAATTTCCCTGGTTTAAAAAAAAAAAAAGAAAAAAAGCGTATAAATCGAGAAATAAATCATTGGCGAGGAAAATATGGGTAAATGAACTAGAAAAAAAAAAAAAAGAAAAAAAGACAGACAGCCACACAGAAAGAAGAAAAAGAAAAAAGAGAACAATATAATAGGCATTTAGACAGACAGACACAAAAACAGACATTGTAAAGGTCAGAGAGAGACAGACAGAGAAACAGATGGAGAGATAGACAGAACAGACAAACAGAAAGACAGACAGACAGCTGAATACATAGACGGATAGACAAACAGACATGATAGATAGATAGATAGATAGATAGATAGATAGATAGATAGATAGATAGATAGATAGATAGATAGATAGATAGA
>JBCEWB010966809.1:0-14212 GCA_039654565.1 Peronia peronii | reverse complement strand
TCAACCCCGGAGGGTGAAGTGGAAAGGGGGTTTTCTCTCCTCCCCCCCCCCCCCCCCCCCCTCTAGCGTTCTTTCAAAAAACGTTCCTTCGTCGCAATTTAGTGAGCCATTTTGACCATCAGCCAAAGCACATCCATCAGCCGGGGATAAGAGGTATGTACACTTATATGGTAAGAACTGTATTACCAAAACAAAGACAAAAAAAAAAAAAATGATAATAATAATACAAAAATTCTTTTGTTGTTTGAAACATGATACATGGAAATTACTGAAAAATTCACCGTGTGATGAAAATGTTTTCCATCATAATTTTATTATTATTTTTCATTTTTTCACTATCTGTTTCAAATAACAGGCGGAATTTTTTTTTTTTTTTTTTTTTGGTCAACGTTTGTATTATACTTAATATATCTGGCAAAGGGAAGTAATTTATTGACAGAAAAAAAAGAAAGAGTTCATTATTTCTCCACCTATATAAATACAACTTTCCACAATAACAAAAGACAACCTATGGCAGTTGTTATTTCTCTAAGCCTACATTTTATCCACTGGGCCTTAACTTTTGTTACCCAAAAATGACTCAGTTCGTCGAGTGTTATAGACCATAGGCTATCATCTGGACATTTTAGCCCCTTTCATTATTTGTACAAACGGAACCAAGTCATACTATAAGGTATGCGAACAAAGAACGACTGTCTTCCATTTCAATGAAAACAAACAGTTTAAATTTACAAGCCATTTGATGATCAACATGAGTGAGATACCTAAACGGACGCCTAAATGGATATTTTCTACTGCAGAAAATGCCTAGTTGAGCCTGGAAGTGTCAAAGATCTGGTCATTAGACTAGTTCAGCATATTATTAATTTTACACTGAAATTCCCTTGCCATCAGTCCACAGTATAGTAACTTTTAATCAGTCAAAAGCATAACTGTTTTGTTTTTTGTTTTTAATTACTATTATAAATATCTATGTTTCATAGAAACCCTTACAACTCGGCCGTTTCTGTTGTCAGTTTTAGATTCAAAGAGAGACCATAAAATTAACGCTATGTTTACACTGATATTCCCCCCGCGGGGGCCCGGGGTTTATAAGTAGGTTCTCTGCTCCCACCAGCACTGAGAGATTTTCACACTTATCTATACCTTCCGTATTCAAAAACCTGAGCACGACTGTAAATAATGTGACAAGCAGAGACGATTTTTTTTCTCTTGTACCTACGACAGTCGTAGGTGTCCGCGACAGTTTGAGCTATCTCCGCCATGCAAGTAGAAACAATGAGGGATAAATCTCACTACCGAGCGTCTTCTGTGGGTACGCATAAAAATCGTGCGTGTTAATATAAACACAACTTAATTCTTGACTTTCTCGAAACAGAAGCTTTCAGGATCAAAACGTTTTGTCAAAGTGTGTTAGCCGCCCCTCCTCTATTTCCTCTTGCCCAGTGCGGGTGACCGGAGGGTCGGGGGAAAATGAGCAGGTCATGGCGTGATCGAAAATTTCATCCCTCATCAAATTCGTGAACTAATTGCCGTTTTCATCGGTCGCACTATCAAATTACCGCCCCTTGTTTCCTATTCATTTTGTTGGCTCGCCCTGATTTGTCTTTCTTCCTTTATTTTTCTTTCTTTCTTTCTTTCTTTCTTTTTCTTTCTTTCTTTTTCTTTCTTTTTCTGTCCTTCTTTCTTTTTTCTCTTTCGTTCTTTCTTTCTCTTTAGTCTTTCTCTTTCTTTCTTTCTTTCCTTTGTTCATTCTTTCTCTATTCTTTCTTTCTCTTGTTGTTTCTTCCTTTATTTCACTTTCTTTCTGTCTATCTATCTAGATGCAAACTCTTTCCTTCCGTTCCGTTATATTTCGTCTTTCAGCGTCCTTCCTGGTGGTCATCCCGATACATCGAAACTCTTTCCTTCTCTGTTTCATCGCTCTTTATTGTTTCCTCTCGAGTCCTTTCAGGCTTTTTGGAAAGAGGTCCCACCTCCTTCCTAACAAGAGCACTTTCAGAACAATATCATCTGTACCCGTCACTCTCAGCGCCGCCCACTTCTCCACTTCACAACCCCGCCCACTCATCCGTCGCTAACTCTTGTCCCTGCAACTCGAAGTAGCCGTCCGCAGGATTGGTGGCTGAAATGCGAAAAGATAACGCAATTTTCATATTCAATTTCAAAAGAGGGCAGTGTGTCGAAGGATTAGCGCCCCCTCTCCCTTTGGCAGGTTCAAGAAGAGGGGGGGGGGGGGGGGGGATATGGTGTCAGGGCTCAGAGTGTCGGTTGAGCCACGGCCGCTGAAGTACGAGTTCGATTCGAGCTGACTGCAAAGGAAAAAAATGCCAAATCCCAAGTACCAGATCGTACAAGGGGAAAGCAAAGCACCAACTACGACATCCCGATATAGCAGAGCCAACTGAGGCACGCCGACAAGAACAGAATGCCAAGAAGAGAACTCAAACGAGGGGTCACGAGTCTGTCCCTCGATAAAAATGTTTCGGGTTCGAGTCATGCCGGACGATGGGAAATAGTAAAACCTGCCTTTTTTTTCCATGACTCATGATCCTCTCAGGTTTCTTGGGCAGAGAAGCCCGGCGTCTAGTCATCGCACAAAAAGACGATTATTTTCGGTGGTCCCGTTTGTGTATTGAGTACGTTAAAGAATCCTGGCACTTCAAAATTCGGATAAAGACTAGGCGGAGAAGACGCTGCTGGGGTAAAAATTTCCCGAACTCCAAAATTTTTGTCCAAAAATTATTCCGTCTGCTTGTCTGTGTGTTTGTCTGTCTGTCTGCCGCTGCCTGTTGTAGATCCAGATCTACTCCTTTCCTTAATTGTGTGTTTATCGGTCCACCCGTCTGTATCTCTATTCGTCTGCCTCCCCACCTGCCTACCTACTTGTCCGCCAATCTGTCTGTCAGTATGCCTCCCGATCTCTTCATCCGTCAGCACTTTGTTGGAATGATCAGCCGCCCATTTAAAAGAAAGGGCGGGCTATGCCTTTCGGGATCAAACTTGATAATGTTCCTATCTGCGGTAATGCCTTAATAATGGCAATTTTCTTGGCAAAGACATTCTCATTTCATCTCAAATATTGGACAGAAAAAGCAATTAAACTTTCTATCTCAATTCATCTAAGACATTGGAGAGAATCTGATGTTAAAGGCAAGAAATAGGGAAATAAAAGAGACAGAGTGAAAAGCGATGGGGTGGGGTGACTTTGTTCTCAAGATTTTGCAGTGAAAAATAGAATGGGGTCAGAAAAAGGTGTAGTAATACAGAACACGTCTACTCCTAAGCTTATTTAATATCGGGCGATCGGAGTATGACGTCACACATGACTCGCCAATACAGCGGTGGATTTCTTTCTTTCTGTTTTTATTTGTATTTCTTTCGTTCCTTCTTTCTCTTTCCTTCTTTTTTTTCTTTCATTTCTGTTTTTCTTTCTTATTTGCTTTTTCTTTTCTTTTTTTTTCTTTTTTTTTCTTTCTTTCTCATTTCCTTTTTTTTTTTTTTTTTCTGTCTCTTGTTTTATTTCTTTTACAGCGATACCACATTCTGACACACGGTGAAGGCTTTGCTTGATCACACACAGACATTCAGAAACTATTCAGTATTTTATGTGCGGGGTGGGGGTGGAGATGGGGGTGGGATTGGGACAAATAATTCACTTTCGATAATTTGGGTGATGTAACCAGAACGTGAACCTTTAGTTCTGGCTTCGCTGACATTGTCGCTGATTTGGCACCCGCAGCGCCCTCTGCACACATGGGGGGAGATAATCAGGGTTAATTTGATAACCGGCATAGCCATCGTTCACTGGTCGTTGTTGCTCTGTGACAGGTCCTAGTGAGCGCTCAGTGCTCTCTACCAGTGTGTGTGTGTGTGTGCGTTGTGTGTGTGTGTGTATGTGTGAGCGTGAGTGAAAGTGTAAGTGGCATTTAATCTCACACTCTTCCATTACACTGTGTGTGCAGTTTTTTAGTACATAATAAACACGTGTGTGTGTGTGTGTGTGTTTGCAGAGACCTTTCAGCGCTGAAACTATATTCAACAATAACAATACAAAAGTAAAAGAATATATTGTTTATATTGTTTATATGTGAGCTGGTGAGATTTTGTGAGACTGTCCTAGCTTAACCTTTATGAGCTACCCCTTACTGTATAATAGTGTAAGCTCCTTGGTTATGTCGCAGAAGTTTCTAAAGTGCGAGGAAACAGTGACGAGTCTGCATCGTTAAATGTAAGATAATACTCTTGCTATTGTTCCCTCGCACAAGATGTGCTTCCTACATTAAGGTTCTCCCCCCTCCACCCCACCCCGTCGACCCCATCCCCCCCCCCCAACCCATTCCCCTTCCAATAAATCAGTATGGTGTCGAGCCTTACTGCGTGTTGTATCGCGAGGGCGAGCTGCTTATGGGAGAAACCACCGTTGGACAATTAACTTATAATTTTGTCGAAGAAACTGCGTCAAGAGTGAATTACACACTACGAATGCAGCTTCGAAGATGTCAAAGATTCCTAGGTTTGGCAAAGCCAAACAATGAGAAACATCACTGCGCCCTCGTGGATTATTGTCACCCACGTACACTGGAATCAAAATACAAACCTGGCCCATGGCTGTTCCATCTTAATTGCTATCAAAGCAACTTGTTATTGTTGGACTAAGTCATGACCATGTGAGAAAATTCAGATGCAAAACCTTCTCTGAGAAGTCGTTGTCAAATAGTACAAAAAGCCAGTCATTTTGGCTAGTAAGTCAGTCGTCCCTGGATCATGACATCGTCACGGGAGAATATACCCGGAGTGGGCTCGTCCCCTGTGAAAGTCGTTCCCGAGAAAGTTGTCCCAAAGGCTCGTCCCCTGTGTGGGACTGGAGTCGCCACCCAGTCATTTCCCTGAGAAGTCTAAGACTCATCCCTTATGATGTCCACCCTAGTGCGTGCGATACCAGACGGATGAACTGTGTAGTGAGGACTTCACATAGTTATAGGGGGATTTATGTTTTTTTTTTTTTTCTTAAGCCTTTCAATCCTACGAAAGTAGGATTATCTCGGCTTTAAGTGGCTGCCTGTTTTTGCTGAAAATTTTTGTGGGCAGAAATTTTGGACTTTGGAAATTTTGCCCGGACAGCGGCACTCCGCCTACTCTTCATTGATTGTGAACTGCCAAGTATTCTTTACGGTGCGTAACGTATACACGGGACCTCCGAAATATATTCGCCTTTATTAGAAGGCTAGACGTCGGGCTTCCCTACTCAGAGGAAGCCAGGGAACCGCTGAGTCACTGAAAAATGCGGACTTTTGATCTTCGTGTCCTTCCATACCCCGATGGAGGATTCGCAAGTTGATCCTGGCCACAACCTCACCGACATGAGTTGTTTTCACCATGAAACAGACGCTAAACCACAGAGCCCCAGTGACACACATCCCCCCCACAGTGAAAATGTGATTTTATATAGCAGAGTTCCTGATGAACACTGTTGTTTAGAACTCAAGTTAGACTTTGGAACTACTGACTTGTGAACTGCAATTTATATTACTAATAGTGGAATCCATTCAACTCTGGATTTTCTACAGATTAAAACAACCCAGTCCTTATCTGTATTTTGGCCTTTAATCACTCATTTCCTTGTCTAATTTTTTTTCAACACTTACACTTTTGTGTATCAAAGCCAAAGACCACAAGTGGCGCTGTCGATAGGATTGGAATACAAATCAAAATCTAGAGGGCCACATATATATAATCTCTCTCTTATCTTGCTACATCTGATGTCTCTATGAAGAAGAAAGAATCAGAAACAAAAAAAAAGAAGAACGAAAGGAAGAAAGAAAAAATGAAGACAGGAAAGATAGAATGAAGGAAAAAAGGAAGAAGAAAGAAAGAAAAAAGAAAGAACAAAAAAAAGGAAAAAAGAAAGAAACAAACAAACAAACATACAAAGAACATGAAGTGTTTTATGCCTCTCGAAAGTTGAGGAAACCTCAAGAGAAAATAAGAAAAAAAAAGGAAAAAAAAAAAAGAAAGAAAGAAAGAAAAAAGAAAGAAAAGTTTCAATATCAGCAATGCTCGAAGTGTGTGAGTACTGGGAGAGACAAACAAATTCATGCCACCCCTCCCTCACCCTTCCCAGCAGACTCTCGCTTTGTATTCTCTTCATCCCCTCTCTCCCTGTCTTCTCTCTCTCTCTCTCTATTCTTTTTCTTTTCAATAGATCAACATATCCAACGATCAAATAGAACAGATAATCCAACTATGATGACAATTTATCGTCTCTGATCACAAGCAGAAGACGCGCGTGCAGCGGCGGTAGTTTACGTGCTTCACACCGAACTGTAAAATGCACGGATTATGGAGAGGATGCTGGCTTGTTTTGAATATATGGCAGTCACCGAGAAATATTAGGTGACTGCATGACAATGACCAGTACAACCCTACATTACTGTCCTGCAAGGCTGTCGTTTCAACAATTCTTTGGACGGTTAATAAACCGTTTGACTGGTTATTAAGACAGTGGTTTGAACAGTTAGTTGACTGCTTAGCAAAAGCATCCGTTAAAACCATTACTTGACTGCTTAGCAAAGCAACCCTTTAAACATTACTTGACTGCTTAGCAAACGCAGCTGTTTGAACTGCTGCTTGACTGCTTAGCAAAAGGAACCGTTCAAACCATTACTTGACTGCTTAGCAAAAGCAACCGTTTAAACCATTACTTGACTGCTTAACAAAAACAACCGTTTAAAGCATTAATTTGTTTAAACCATTGCTAAGCAAAAGCAGCCATTTGAACCATTATTTAAAAAAATGACTGCTTAGCAAAAACAAGAGTCTAATTCTCGCTGGTGCTTCACTATAATACAGCTCCCTTGTCATGTCTGTCTGTGAAACAGATCTTTCGTAAACAATGGCCACGATAGGCATCCATTTTAATTCAACTGACGATGCCACCCTGACGCTCTTTCTAAACATCAAACAAAAACTCTCTGACCATAACTGGGTACCCATTTAAACCTCGATCGAGTCAGGAAATACGTCTATAATAATATTGTCTCTCCTGATGACAAAATGTCGGGTAATAAAGACCAGCGATTCTAACACAATGCTGAGAACACAATGAACAGTAACTCATCACGCAAGAGCGCAAGAAGACAGATTACAGAATGAACTGATAGCATCATTTAACTTCAATAGTAAATCCTCATCAACATTTCAATGAAATTGTTCAGTTGGCGTTGACAGAATAGGGTGCATTGTTATACATCTGCGATGTACTTTGTAAATCTATTTCACTCTTACAAAACACCCAAGGTTTCCTTAACTGTCGGGGTAATTGAGCAAAGCCTTGTCGTGTGTCATATAAACCATGTGGTTAGGCCCCCTAATGAGAAGGGGGGGGGGGGGGGGGGGGAGTAGGCGAATTTTTTTCCTCAGGAGAGACAATGTATGCACATTAAAATTTCCTGACTGACTCAGGTTAAATGGGTACCCGATTGTAGACAGAGAACGTTGTTTTTAGATAGATAAGGATTTGAGCACCTACCAGGCAGCCGCCTTTTTTGTTTCCTAAGAAGCTGAGATTGTACGTGAGTATCTTCATTGGATCTGCCAGGGTATGAATAGACTGTAAAGCACTTAGAATCTAAACTACGAGAATAAGTGCTATATAAAGGCGGTCTATGGTTATTGTTATTATTATTATCATCATATATTATAATCTACTGCACAGACGGGCCAACAGTCACTGAAGGGACACAGGCTAGAAGGGTCCCACCTCTTTGTTTCGGCGAAATAAAACAAGGTCCTTTATCTCACGTTGAAAACGCACGTTCTTTGAGCGCATGGAAGGGATTTCTGCATCTGCCTTGCACGGCCGTGTTTTTACAAAGAAAATTTACATTTCTAAACTGTTTTATCATTGTGTCATGAGGCCACCAGGTAGCCCGATGCTACCCTAAAAAACAAAACCTTCTCAATTAAAGAGGGTGAAATAAAGAGTCACGAACAGATTATGTGTTATCTTTCGTTTTATTATTATTATTATTATGTATTTAGGGAAGGGGAGGGGCGGCCAAGGGATGTGGAGACAATAAGTGAGAAAAAAACAACCGACTGCCGATCGAGTGAAGGTAATCAGAGAGCTGCAACATAACAGTCAAGTGTCCTATCCCGACGATGTGGATGACAATCACTCGTTAGAGGGAAAGGAGTGGTTTAATGGGAACCAAAAGATGATGGACAGTGTGAGCTCTTCGTACCAAGTTGGATATATTTTTGTCCACGGTGCTAGAGGCAATATACCCATAATCGTGCTGATGCGCTGTCAAATCCCAACAAAAACAATAGTCTATGTCTTTTAATTTAGAGGAGACATATTCATTTATAGATTGACAGGTCATTTAATTTGAGTTTTTTAAGTGAATAGTGCTACACAAAGGCTGTCCCATTTTAGGTTTGCCCTATATCGTCTTGTAATGGCGGTGGTCTCACGTGCACAACTGTTTGTAATCTCTTTGGGTGGAACTGAAATTAAACGCCCAACTTTCTAAGAAAGTAAACGGTCTGTCACAGGATGACATGATATTTCTGTATTTACTGCATTATCATGTATCACAATATCATCGTTAACATTAATCCTAAACTTTCTCACGAGTTATCGGAGCTCCGCTGATGTTACATTCTTATCACGTCTTTCAGCCGCCTGCACACAGCTAGCTCGTGATCCACTGACAAATTGCCTTATGTGGCGTGTCTCGGGCAGCCGGGCCTGGCGGAACCCATTCCTCTCCGGCAAGTTTGAGTTTGGCCTTCTCTTGCTAAACGGATTGCCAATCAAGACTTTCGGAGCTCTCTGTTTTCTTAAGCCTGTTTATTGTTTGTTTTTCTTAAGCCTTTCAATCCTGAGACAGTAGGATTATCTCGGCTTTAAGAAGCTACCTGATTTTGGTGAGAATTTTTGTGGGTAGAAATTTGGAATTTGGAAATTTTGTCCGCACAGCGGCACGCAGCCTACTCTTCATCGATTTTTAAAAGCCAATGCTTCTCTAATACACGTAACGTACCCATGGAACCTCCCAAATACATTCGCTCTTACTCGAGAAGGCTAGATATCGGGCTTCCCTATCCAAAGGAAGCCAGAGAACCCTTGAAGGTTTCAATCTTCCATCCCCCAAAGGGAGGAACCACGAATAGAACCCACAATCTCACAACTGAGTTGTTTTCACCATGGAGCAGACGCCAAACCAAATGGCCACGGCAACCCCCACATGGATCTCGTCTACCCCAGGGGTTTGTATAATAGTTACCAACCAACCAACCAAGGGTTACGAGTCACATCTGCCCTAGATGTTTGAGCACATGGTGTATCCAAGCCGTCTTCGAAGTACTCACCACGCCAGTCGTAGCTTGACGTTGGTGATCGGTGAATGGCTTGTCACTGTGTCAGGCTTGCCCTAATGCATGGTGACGGCTCTTAAATGCCACACTAGAAGTCGTTACTGGTAAAAACAGGAGGTAATGCAAGTAGCGGCTCACCTATTACGAGGTCGTGTGTGTGCGATAGTTCTATGTCATTTTTATGTTTGCTTTATTAAAAGGTGCAGTTGCACGCTCAGGGCTTGTATTGGACCAAGCTCTGTGACACTGGCAGCTGGTAAGACAAGACTGCTGTTTTATGTCAGATTGACAACACCAAAAAAGAAGCGTGTTTATATATTCCCTCAATTTCACCTTGTAATTGTTTGGTTTTTTGTTTTTTGTTTTTCTTTTTTAAATTTTTATTTCTAAACTTGTTTGTCATTGGAATTTATGAAAAACGCCATGATAATAATATCATAAGCCAACGCAGCCTGTTTTCCACATTGGTTCCATAGCACACTTATCTAGCATCCTTCACTGTCATTTTACAAACGAGTTTTTCAATATCCTTTTTCTCCCCCAATCAGCGCTTAGAGCCTATACTTTACGGGGAACAAGCGGTAGGTAAATGCTTTCCACTGTTGCTGTTCTCTTCCGCTCTGAATCGACACTGATCAGTTAACACCACACACACACACACACACACACGCACACACACCGACAGAGAGAGAGGGAGAGACAGAGAGAGAAGAATGCTGTTTAAACTTCACTGCGGATCTTTTCGTATGAGAATTGTAACCTGCAGCGCCACAAAAAAAAAAAAAAAAAAAAATTACGTGGAATAACATAATGTTTTCACTCACGATCTCTTAAAAAGTAAACAAAATTCATCTTAACTTTTAACATCAAGAAAGACAAAATATGGAGGGGCTTTTTTACGGACCAAAAATGAGATGTGATATTTCAATAAAGGCAAAATATCCAAGAATTTTTTTTTTTTTTTGTGCACTCCCAAAATAAGGTGTGACTTTTTTCATTTTTTTTTTTTTGCTTGTTTGTTTTTTGTCTTTTTTTTTTTTTATCTGCAAAGCGAAAAATTAGTTGGAAACTTTTGGTGTTATAATAAACCTGGCAGTGGAGAAGGGTCTGCGTGCCCAGACAATGCTCGAAACCAGGCGTACATAATGGCAATTAAACTAGAGGGCTGAACAGTTTCCTTCTTGGTCTGTCCTGATATACAAAACCGTATTCCTCGCCTGTAATATCCCAACCCACCCGTGAAAACCCAAGGGGGGGGGGGGGGGAACAGAGACCCAGCCCCAACTCGACCCCAGCTAAGTCGCACGTGGTAAAACAGACACCGGGGGGAATAAAAAAAAAAAAAAATTCAATACCCTTTCTTAAAAGTTTTTACAGAATTTTTTTCTCGAGTCTTTTGTTATTTTGTCCTTTTCCTTCCTTTGCTATTGTACTCGTTTTTTGTTATGTTATTTCTCCACGTCCCCATACAGCAAGAACGGACGACCATTTGCATAGCTTAAACAGCTACACAAAACCCCTCATATCCCTTGTTTCTACTCATTTCTGTATTCGCTAACAACGAAAGCATACACTCGACAGGATGCTGAGAAGAATGGGATCGAATATGATAATTGGGAAAAGAAAAAAAAAATGCAACGAAAAAAATCTGAAAAGAAAAAGGAAAGAAAAACAATCTGAATACAAAAAATTGATAAACAACTGGGAAAAATAGAAAAAACGAGAGAATGATTGCCCCGAGATCAAGAACTTTTCAACGCCCATTAAACCCTAGAAAAGGGACTATCAACAGTTTTAGGGTCGTCATAATGATTGGGGTGGGTGAGAAAAAAAAGGGGGACAGGGGGCTGGAGGGGGGGGGGGAGGGCGATACCATGCGTGTGGCGTGCGCCATAGGGCTCACTCCACCAGCCCGTGTGAATGCGGGACGAACTCATAAAACGTCATCGTTTAAAGCGCGGTCGAGCCCGGTACACTACAAGCGTTCGCCCATTCAGATCTGTACCGCGCGGGCTTGCGCATTGCTGCCTCATTATTGCGCAGCCGGTGCGAAAATTAGCGTGAAAAATTCTCCCCTTCCTCAATAAACGTCTTTTCCTATTTTGTCTATTCTGGTGACGGCAGGAAGGAGGGTGGGGTGGTAACAAAAAGGAGGAGGGGGGGCGAGAGAGAAATGAGTGAAAGACAAACAGCTGTAAAAGCTTCTGTTTTGTTAATGGAGAGGGGGGGGGGGGTCATCGGCGGGTGGCAAGGAAAGACAGAGAGGGTCGGGAGAAATGGGGGGGGGGGGGGGGTCGAGTGATTCAAACAGACTATTAAATTTGTTTGTGTTTAAAACTCTTGCATTTGTTTAACAGTCCCTATTCACGTGCAATTTGCAAACATTTTTTTTTTCCGTTATTTTTTGTTTTTATAACAGGACAGATGTATATCTTAATCTGCTTCTGGGTAATACGGAGTTGTTGTTGTTGTTGTTATTGTTGTTGTTATTGTTTGGGATGATCTTTTGATCTTGCAAATTGTTGTTACTGCATATTTCATAATCTGCTCCGGAGCGATACAGATAGTTGTTGTTTGTAGTTGTTTGTTGTTGTTGTTGTTGTTGTCGATATTGTGTTTTTGTTGGTGTGATACTATTATGGTTGTTGTTGTTGTTGTAGTATGGTTGTTGATCTTCTTACCATTGGTGTTGCTGCCGCTGTTATGTTTGCTGTTGTTTCAATGATTATTTCAGTATTCTTTCTACACTACATATCTTTCTCTACTCCATCAACAAGTGACGACGATGGGTGCGCAAAACAGAAACGCAAAGAGAGAGAGCAAAGAAAAGGGAAAAAAATCGAGATAGAGAGCGGGTAAGAGAAACTGAGAAAGGTACAGACCAAATGAGTGGAGATGATGGAAGACCTGGAGGAGGAAAGGGTATGGGGGCAGTAACAGGAAGGAGGGGAGGAGGGGGGAGAAGAGTCTGAGAGATGAGAGAGGGTTGTAATAGAGGGAAAAAAGAAAACGACAAAAAGAAGTGAAAAAAAAATGGAGGCAGAGAGGATGGTGAGATGGACTGATGGCACAAAAGAATAAGAGAAAGTGAAACCGAGAGAGAGAAAGACGGGATGAGAGAGAGAAGAGGAGGAGACGAGAGAGAAAGAGAGAATTAATGATAGAGACAGGGAACGAGCACGTTGATTGCCACAGTAGAAAGGAAAGGGTTGGATGGTAACAATGACTGACAGCATAAAACAGCAAGAGATAGAGACTGTGACAGAAAGAGAGAGAGAGAGAGAGAGAGAGAGAGAGAGAACGAGAAAAAAAAAACGGAATACAGCCGGAGTGGGAGGAACAGGAGCGATGGAATGAACAACAGAGACAGGGGGCGAAAAGGTTTGTACCACAATGACCAAGATTGGGAGAAAGACCGAAAGAGAGAGAGAGAGAGAGAAAGAGTAAAACAGAGAGAAAGAAAGAAAAAAGAAAGAAAGAAAAAAATAGAGTGAAAGAAAAAATAACCAAGACAGACAGAAAAAAGAAAGAATGAACAATCAGAGATGTATGCACAATCGACACACGTGCAGCTCCTACAACAAATCTGCCCAACCTCTGACCTCTGGCTAACAGGTTTACTCACAGCTATGTCTTCAGACTTTTTCTTTTCTTTTCTTTTTTCAGGTGCGACTGTGATTGGGGATCGGGCAAAGAGAGAGAAAGAGAGAGAGAGAGGGAGAGAGGGGGGGGGGAGCGGTAGACAGATCAAATCTTTAGACAATGCGAGCCCTTCGTTTCTCTCCATTGACCGGGGACGAGTCAAGATTTGGATCTCCGCTCCGCACGTGAAGTCTGCGAGCACCGGGCCGAGACAAAAATGACACAAAAGGTTATATCGATTACGTGCGGAGGAGAAAGACGAATGCCGAATGAGGAAACAGTGAGTGTTTATTCTTCTAAATTTTATGATGTTTTATTAGTCTGTTGAATGGGGCAAGGAAAAAAAAAACGGGGCGCTTCTCATGTAATAATGGTCTCTCCCGGAAAACAAAAGTGGCGTTTAAACGCTAAGATTGAGGACGGCAAGGGCGTACGACGCCAGCCGGGGAGAGGTTGTCACACGGGTACATGTAAAAGACACCGCTAGGTCGCTGCATGCACCCTTTCGCACCCCAGTGGCGCGTCCCGTGAGTTCAGAATACAGATACAAAAATGTGCGCACCTCTGTAGTGTGCATGCGGCGTGAATGGCGTTTCAATGGTCACACCAGCTCCGCGCATGCCTGTTAGCCTACAACGCATGTGATCGCCCGTCGACCTGATGAGTCGCCGTTGAAATCGGTGCCGGTAATAAAGCGTGCCGGGTGGAGCACGGCCGGTTCCGGTGTGGCCCGTTTTCCGCTTGTAATTCCGCATCTTTTCACGCTACTTAAAACTTTTAATGACCGTCGCCAAGGTGTCGTTTATTTTGTTGGCAGAGCTTGTATCGACAAGCGACCCACCCGACTTTTTGATGGGCAGACTTCCACGAAAAGGAACTCCTGCAGATGTTGCGGAGAACTAATTGATGTTGGCGTTTGGAAAATTTTTCTTTATCCTTGTAATTTGAGTTTTTGATGGCTGTTTACCTCTCAGAGCAACTGTTTCAACAAAAATGTTGTTGACATACATCTCAAACAGTGCTGAGTTTCAACAGTCACACAGTAAGACCAGTTCCACAATCATAATACTGTATATTATTAAAATAATATATCTATATATATCTATATGTCTCTCTCTCTTTATCTATCTATCTATCTATCTATCTATCTATCTATCTATCTATCTATCTATCTATCTATCTATCT
>JBCEWB010966698.1:0-15274 GCA_039654565.1 Peronia peronii | reverse complement strand
CCCCCCCCCCCCCCCCCCCCCCCCTCCCACCTCTCACCCCCTACACTACCGGACGATCATAAAGTCAAAATATGATTTTTGTATGGATTACCCCAAATTAGACTTTGCAAATTTCAAAATCGAAGACCAAGATGGTTTATTTTGTATGATTTAGTAACCTCAAAACATCATTTAACGAGCATCGCCCAGGGCAGGCGGGATCATTACCGAGCTGATGCAACAACAATCAGTCATAATTGAGCGAAATTTCTTATTAAATTGAAGGTAAAGGTGTTATTGCCAACTCTTTTATTCTGCCCATATTGATAACAGCAACTGCTACGTTGAACATGAGTTTTGTGAGAATTTCTACTCTTAAAAATAATCACTGGACTTCGGTTGGAGAGTTTGCTTATTCAGATTTAGTGAAGTGAAAGAAAGAAATGCCTCTATAAGATTAGTTTATCAAATACAAATATAGACGCCAAGGTCACATTTAAGACTCAAGAACCAGCCCTCCGGGAGGACATAGAGAAAGAGGGATTCTTATTTCATGGCCTATGGACTCTTCGATGTCCAGTCTGCCAAATTGTAGCATTTGGGTATATTGAAATTTTTTTCAATATGTTTTATAGTCAATAAATTTCCTTTTTGCTTTTTTCTCGAAAAAAAATTTTTTTTGTTCTTTTATTTTGTTTTGTTTTGTTTTTCTGTCTCCTCCAGAACATATTTTTATCCTGTTTCGCACACATAATTTCCTTGACATAATAAACAAATTGAAACAACTTTTCATTGTATACCTTTGACTTTTATGAAAAAAAAAGTCTTAATGAATAAGAATGCCAAGTTTGTTCATTTTTTTATAATTATATGACATTTTAAAAAAAATCTTTAAAGAAAAAAAAACACTCTCAAGAAGATTCAAATTTCCTTTTGTCATCTTTTAGATAAGCTTATTAGATGTTAAAAATGTCATGCAAAGATTGGAAGGATGTGATGTGGTAGTAACGGAGGGGATATATTTTGAAAAACACGACAAAATCCAACTTTTCCGTGGCAACCAGACTCGCTAACAAGTTTCCAAAGACATATTCTGAATCACAAAAACACGGTAATTACACATGCGCATAGAAGAATGACCTACGGTTAAAAGCAAAAAAAAAAAAAAAAGTTTCAGGCCTTGCCCCATCTTCCCCTCTCCTCCCCCCCCCTCCCCCAACCCTCTTAAATCTCTCTCTATCTCAAAGTCAGTACCAAGGATCTCTGAACTGTTTAGGGAGATGCTCGATGGAGTCATTCAGAGGTTGCCATGGTGATGTGCTCTTGTCAGTTTAGGGATTTTCCTAGTATCTGCCAGATACTTTTCCCATTGTCCAGTCAAATGTCAGGGCATTAAAATGGTAAAGAAATAAAAATGAATACAACATCAGCCACAATTCTCTGTAAAGTGAATGGTTATTTAGTAAATTGTGGCACTCCATTATATTTGCTGCACTGAGACAGAAATCTTTCTGATCCTTCATTGTTCAATCGAGAAAATAGCAACAGCAACAGCAGCAGCAGCAGCAACAACAACAGCAAACAACAACAACAAACAACAACAAACAACAACAACAACAGCAACAACAAACAACAACAACAACAAGATACTGTCTTGTACAGTTTCATTGAACTTATTGGGAATTTAATCACTGACTTAAACTGTCCAGGCAGAACAGTTACAATAAGAAGGGCAAAGCTGAATCATCATTTTGAAGAACAGATTATAATGCTTTTCCTCGATATGAGTACCATTAAACGTCAAGATAATGATGATCACGACAAGCTCTTTTTTTGAGGATATAAAATATGAGATTGAAGGCTGTCTTTTGATGAACGGTATGCAAAACTCATAAATGCAGATTGGGAGATTTTTGGAAAATAAATGGATATTGGTTTTCCCAATATCTGGAATAAAACAATTGTAAAAATTATTCATTTAAAGTTTTTACTTTCTTCACCATCTTAAGATAAGGGATCATAGGCCTTTATTTTCATTATTTTGTCGAATACCTCATCCTGTTGTCTTCCATTAATCTGAACAATGAGCATAAAAACAAATATAAGCCCCTTACGTGTTTGTAGTTACAAATGTAAACTTGTTTCGCACAATAACTGAATAATTGTATGGGGTGTCAAGATATAGGTGGAGAATGTCATAAATAAGACGAATTATTAAAATAATCATGGTGATTACGACAAATGATGTTAGTTCATTACATCGTATTAGTTTTTCTTTTTTTCTTTTTTTTTTATATATGTTGATAATATTTTTCAGTAGCATCTCTTTCTTTTTTTTTTTTTATGTTCCACCTCTTTGCCCTCTCCTCCTTGTTCCCTCCATTTCTCCCACTCATATTCATTCAGAACAGATGAGTCCCTGGAATTAAATAAATTCTAGCTAATTTCATCTTGTTTACTCCCCCCCACCCCTTTCCCCTTTCACATTTAGAAAGGAGGGAAGGGACCAGTGATTTAAATGAAAATGATAAATAGAAATAAATAAATAAATTTATAGACACATAAATAAATACACAAATTGCACAAATACCCATATACATACATAGGTAATGAATGAATGAATAATGACTAAATACATTAGCCAATAATAAATAAATAAATAACACATGATAAATGAAAAATAAATACATAAATACATAGATACACAAATATTTAAATAAATATGTAAATAAATAAACAATAAAAATAAATGGATAAACAAATAAACAAATATATAAAATAAACAACAAATAAGATAAATAAATAAATAAATCCTGTGCTACTTAAAATGAGATGGTGCATTTTCTGTCTTTATCGATTTCAGCAACATTTCTCATTAAACAACGACAATTTTAGAATATAAGACATTCACAGTGATTAGGAAATTCAGGCATTCGCCGTTTGAATGATTTCAGTAATCAAAACAATAACGTGGCAACAGGAGTGATAGAGTTGATGTGGTAAGACTATGCCAGATAGCACATGAATCTGAATTATTTTTACATCTATTTTTACACTTCTTAACATTTTAATACAGGTTCCTGAGAACTGATACTCAAGAAGTGCATGTGCGAATTAGTCACAATGACATCAGAAATTAATTGTGCTCCGCACAGTTACTATCGTTACCGGATTATTTCATCCAAGCTTCAAGATTCAACAATAAAACATCATTATTTTTAGTGTGCAAATTCTTTGACCCCAAATAGCATAATGATGTCTAATACAGATGTGAACTTTGGGCTATTCCTCTCAGGTTAAAAAAGTGAATAAATAAAATACCTCAATATGTTAACCACGATGAACTGTTACAGTAAACGAAAGCACAAGCAGATCAAAACGATGTGGAAAAACGAAAAGTACAGAGGATCCTTTAGCAGATACGATGATCTTATCGTCAATACATACAATCCTCACTGCCCTTTGTCAGATACATTTATATTAACTTCACAAATTTTAAGACCTTCGCTCATCGCATTTTCTACTAGTTCCTCTGCGTATTTGACGTTTTCTGGATCATTTTGGAGATCCGTATCAACTGCAGAACTCTCCATTATCTTCTCAGACCGCAGTTCGTTTTCATTCTCACCATCAACATCAACATCATCATCATCATCATCATTGTCCCTCTCGTCTGTTTCTCTATCTTCCACTCTGTTCTCAAACTTTTCATCAGATCCTTTCCACAGCTTGTTCTTGTAGTCGTCGGGTGATGATTCGTGACTATGACGACCGTTAGAGGTCAAGGAAGAATCCCTCGCTAACCCTCTGTCGTCGTTGCCCGTCTTTGCGATCTTTGCAGCGTCTTTTTTGTTGTCTGGGTCGCGCCGGATCTCCGAAGCTAATCTGCCCAGTGTACTTCTATCTACTGTAGAGCTACTCTGTTCTAAGCCTTTCAGACCCACTGCTCGGAGATAAAGGTTGAGGACTCGTTGGTTGCAGGTGTAGGAGACAAAGATGAATACACCCTGAAGACCGTTCAGGACGATGGCAATGAATCTGTAGTTTGCAGAACAAAGAGGAAGGCAGACGTAAAGATAAAAATATTGATCCACTTTTACCTGAAACTGCCAACAGCTTATGCATGCAATGATAATAACCCCAATGAATTTCACTCAAATATCTTTTCACCCCAAAGTATTTTGCAACCTCACGCATGGGAAATGAAGTCAGTACAAGTAGAAATAAAGGTATACATAAATGGTCACGAAACTTGTACGTAATCATAGATATGCTCAGGTAGACGCCATATAATAATTTAATACAACCGCACATGTAATTGAACTGGTAGACATGACTGACACTCATTTTTGAGGAACAGCTGGAATTATCACTCATTCAGCAGATGCTTTATGGATAAGTAACGTCTTAAGTTGACGTTCAAATGATTCTAGGTTCGGAGAGAGGCAAGGGTATGGAAGGCAATGAATCCCAGATCAAATACCCTGCATAGACAAGCATGGCATTGATAGACTATTTGTGACAGTAAAAGTTGGGGGTAGAGGTAGACTTAGAATCACGCTCATTCAAAGCCATAATGATGGACAACGTAGCATTCTATAGCCTGGAGTTCCTAAGAATCATTGGACATCAAGAGGAACGGAAGAACATAGAGCTAATTGCCGATGTCTCTGTCACATATCTGACATTTGAGGAGTGCTTTTATTATTTGGAGGTGAGGGTAAGGAGGGGGGGGGGGGAGGGGGAGGGCGGAAGGGGGGGAAGGAGGAGATGGATTAACAGAGCATCACACAGTCACGGCCGGCCATATTTCACGAACTTTAAGAGGAGGAAGAAGAAGAGACACTGTATCTGTCTGTCATCACAGGCGGTAAGATTAGATCTTGTTCATGGATTGTGTCCCTGTCCAATCTTCAGCCATTTACTAAAAATCACACACATAACACATACACACACACACATACACAAAAGTCCTCACACTAATGTTATTAGACGAATATTTTATATTTATTGTTTTTTAAAGTTATATTATACATCGACGAAAAGATGTGAGAGAATCTATTTGAATAAGATGCTTTTTAAAGCCATAGCTGTACTATTCATGAGACATTCAAATCTGATAATCTTTAACTACAAATCAATTTTCCCATCTACGAATAAATAAAGCCAGTTAATGATAATTGTTATGTGTATTTGTTCTAGTGAAAACCCAAACATAGGCAAGAATAAAAACATTTAAGGAAAACCCTTTATTCAAATTCTTTCATGTCTTTCCTTCAATGTAAAATAATAATAATAATAATAATAATAATCATCATCATAATCATAACATTTTCGTCTAATCAAATTAGTGTGGAGATTTCCAAAGTATGTATGTATGTGCGGGGATGTGTGTGTGAAACTGTGGATGTGAGAGTGAGAAAGAGAAGAAGAGTGTTTATGTATATATTATTTATTAATATGTGAAAGAGAAAGAGGGCCACAACGAATAAGAAAGGACATTCCTGAACAGAAAACTTTATGTCTCCTCTCCTCCTACCTGTCAAAAGAGTTATTAATTAAATTTGTTTCCAGTTCTGTCCATGTTCATGTGTTAAACCTACCTTAGCACATCAAAGTCCAGAGCTTCAGCTATAATAAAGATGGCCCAGAAAGCGCCTGTCATGGTGGACAGTTTGATGTAAATGTACAGATTCTGGCGGTCCTCTTTTTTGGAGGAGTCGTGCGACTGTAATTTGCGGACATTGTGAATCTTAATCACAGTGATAGTGAAGAAAGAAATATTGCAGGCAGTGACCACAGCCAAGGGCAGAATCATTGATGTTCCTATGAACAAAAAACAAACAAACACACAAACAAAAGGGAATGAACCACCTGGAAAAGCTGTTGCTCTCATCCAATACATGTACAAGAGAAAAGTAGCAATGTAAGACACTCATTATAAACCACACTAAAATAGCTTCTTTAGGAAAGAGGCACCATCGTAATATCAGAATGAATCAGACTGTTCGAAAATAGACCGAAGATAGTTCAGGATTAGCCTAATTGTTGGTCTGTGTGACCATAATATATGTACCAAAGTCTTGGGAATATACATTGTGCTCTCGGAAAATTGGGATTTATCAGACTACGAATGTACCTTATGTGGTAAAGTTTATTAGCCAACGTGTGATGATTAGCTCTCTGAGAATCTGGAAAAATAGATGCAGACACTCTGGAGGTGCTCTCCCTGCCTGACTTCTCTGGATGATACGTGGTCAGTTCATCTGGTATTTTCTTCATGATGCATTGCTTTCAGGCATTGTGTACAATGTGACAGCTCTTGGTTCCGTTGTTATTTATATTACAGAAATATAGGAAATAGAAATGTCTTGACATATATATTACTGCTTTAGTAACGTCTCTATAACTAAACAGCTGGTTGTATCATTGTCTGGTTGGAAATAATGCTAAGATAAAGTGTGGATGATATACTTGTTTTCTGTCTCTAGTCGTGAAAGCTCACTGTTTTAAACAAAAATAAAAAATAAAGAAGCAAGACGGGGTTTCGGTATAGTCTTGTTGTCTTTCAAATACACTGTAGGAAACATTTTTTACTTACCCACTAAAACATTGGTGTCCAGATAGCAAGCCCTGTCACCATAGCCAATCTCCTCGGTGTCAGAGGTCACGTAGGAAGCGACCACGACGGTGACAATGACCAGAGCAGGAGCCAGCACTGACGTCATCACTCTCTTCACAAGCTGCACAGTTTCCGATCGGACGGTAGAATGTGGGTTGCGGGTTTTCGCAGTGAACACTCGGAACATATGGAAACAGCAGATGAAACTCCAGCAGAACATACACAACCACATGAAGTGAGTCACCATGCCGAGAACAGTGCACAAAGTACTTGGGCCGCTCCTAAAGAACACAGACACTTTTTCAATAGCCAATTGATTGAATAAAATAAACAATACAATGCATTAATACGCCAGTTACCATCGACTTCACATCAGTGTCAACATGTAGTAAACGTTTGCTTGTTTTTTATTTTGTTGTCTGACAAAGCTCCTAACAAGACGAAAAACGTGCGCAACGTCCTTGTGTTTGTCCAACAATACTGTCTCTGATCGGGGGGGAACAGGTCGGACTACTCGGTTTCGCCAGTGTTCCCGAATCGTGTTATCGCTCGAGAGATGGGGACACAGGCGAAGCTAAGGAGTCTTTCGTTGTCCTCTGCCGACCGAGATATGCGAGGTGATTGCTAGAACACCATAACCCATTGGGACCTAGGGACTCCCCAATATGTACATAATGTATATAAAATAAATATCGTCTAAATAAATATCGTAACTCTGTCTAAATAAATATCGTTAAAAATTAATGTTGTAAAAGTAGGCATGCAAGGGAAATAAGAAATAAAGACCGAAGAGGTCATTCCTGTGTAGATAGAGTAGGGAAAAATAGAGTAAGAGATACGGACACTAGGGATGTGACATACCAAAATAACAATAGCAAGGGATCCACGAGTGACCAAAAAGGTTATTTTTTTATTTTTTATTTTTTTATTTTTTTTAAGGAAAAATATGATTTGCTTTCTGTTTGTTTGTTGTTTGTTTTAAACAAAACCCCGTCAAGATAACCTCCACTAGGAGGTTGAAAGACGTATTATATAGAACGTAACGTAACAATATTGTAAGGTCTGATCTTTACACACTACATCCGGCTCCTATTATATCTCTACCCTGACACTTCTGTGGCCCACTCTTTTCTTTTCCGCCAAAGAAGGAAAACAATCAGTTCGGATTTCGAAAATGCAAGATTACTGATAGCTTAATGAAAGTTTTCCTTATTAATCTGTCTCTAAGATCGGTCAGTCAACTGATGAAGCCAATAACTTCTATGAAGATGTTGAAAATGAGTACCTGAAATAATAATACTCTTTATTTTCTCTCAGCAAGGATTGCAGTAGCCTAGACATCAAAGTTGTTTGATATTTGCTATGGCAGTCTCGGAATTTATACTGTAGCAAAGAGTAGGCTACATAATGACCCCAACTATATAAGACTTGCCCAAGTTAGACTTTGATAATTATATTGTCGTTCGAACGGTGAGTCCCATTATTGCTACACCTTTTCAGTCCGTCTGCCAACGGAATCAGAAATGCTGACATGAGAAATGCAGTTTGAACGTTACAAATAAGATACTGTTTTTTTTTTTTCTTTTTCTTGTCCATTAAGCTTCTGACCTGGACTTATATTTGTTGCGCTGTGCCAATTTTCTCCAAAGACAAAGATAAAAAGAGAGAATGTTATAGACTAATGATTAAATAAATAAATAAATATTTCAATAAATAAATGAATAAATAAATAAATGAATAAATAAGTAAATAAAGAAAGCAAGCAAGAAAGAAAGAAATAATAAATAAATAAATAAATAAATAAACAAACAATTTTACGCTTGTTTCACGTGGTTGAGAGGCTTGAGATTAAAATTGTGAAATTTTACGAACTTGCGATATTTAATTTGAACACCACGGATTTCATGCGACAAAAAGGAGTAAAGCCTTTCCACCCATCTGTTAGTGTTTCTTCCTTTGCTTTTGTTTCATTATTAGGAGGGTGGGGAGGGTGGGAACGATTTTTAGAAAGACAATTTTGACTTCTCCATCGAATTCAGCATGTTGAAAATTGAGAAAAACAGAAAACAAAATGACTGGCTCGAACGGTTGCCATAGCAGTGTCACCATCTTGAAGAGGCTATTTTTTAAATCTGTTTTCTCCGTCAAATATTAATGGAACTTAAAAGAAACTTGAATCAACGTATTATTTAGCCTGTTTTATAAAAGTCACATATCTTCATGTTTAAAAGAAAATCTTTTAGAAATTTTTGAAAATGCCAGGTACTGAAATTGCACATTTCCCACGTTTTTTTTTCTCTTATTCTCACAAACTAATGTAACGCACATATGTACGGTGTTTGTTCTTGTTGAAAAAAAATGATAATTGCCAAATCTGGTTAGATTCAGTCCAGTAATAAAAAAGGAAATATAAAGAAGTCGGGCTTTAAGAAGAACGCATTAAAAGTTTTTGAAGGGAAGAATTGACAGGCAGAGTTTTTTATTTGGCTTTCAGCCCCAAAATAACCTTTTTTTGAGATAGTGGCCCTCCCTTCATGCCCTTTGTGTCTTTGTTTGTTTGTTTGTTTGTTTTTGTTTATTTTTTTCCTTCCCTGATTTTTTGTTGATATCTTTTCTTGATTTTAGCTTCCTAAATCTTATCATCAAAAAGGCTCTTATAAAGTAACTTCCATGTTCTTAAGGGCCTATAAGTGACTTCCATGTCTTTATCTGTCAAAACCAAACAGGTTTTGACCTTTACCATCACAGACAGTCCACAACAGCACTGAGCTCTGAAGTAGCGGAAATAAAAGAGAATGCCACTTTTTATAGGAGTTGGAAGTGGATGTTCATTAAAAATTTTAGAACTACTGGTGAAGGCCTACGCTGATATCCTACGTGATGTGAGTCTATTTTGTCTCAGAGATGTCACTCAATGTCAATTCCTGGCAGTGGGGCTCAAGATATTGCTAGAGGAGGTAATAATCAAGTGTCATGGTCTACTACTGCATACAGCAACCAGAGGAAACAAAATCCTAGTTGACAGTAGGTCGTGTTATATGTTGCGTGGACATGAACCAAACATGTTTTCTCACCACTTTTCAATACCATTTTATAATAAAAATTGGCAGAACTATTAAGAGAAAAAACAACAACAACATCGAATTTTATTTAGTAAAAAGTCAGTTAATGGGAATTGTTATGTAAACTATTTTAAATGCCTGTACTGGTCAAGCGACTCTTATTTTTTCTCCCTCTGTCGAATTGGATATATTAATAACAGGCCATTTTAGTACGTTCTTTTATTTCTCAAATAGTTACGTTTCAGAAATGCTGTAGGTTTATTTTATCCTCCTCTCTTTATTATATTCTAAGCCAGTGCCATCACTATTATTGTCAGAGCTATTATGTTAATTTTTTCCTGGAGTACATTATATGTACGTAACAACAAAAACTGTGCCTTTTAAATTGTTAACTTTATTCTCTTTGCTTCCTTTTTAAAATACATTCGAAGAGTAGATTGAATAATTAAATTTGATTCCACAGTATCGAGATTTAATGAAAACTGGTAAAGGGTTATGCCAATCAAAAGTTCAATGCAGATGTTGGAAATCAGTCAGTACGATCTGAAATAAATTGTTAGAATTTTATTTTTGTTGCTTATCATCCATATAATCCTTTAGAATGATATATATTGGGTTTTGTTGTTGTTGTTGTTGTTGTTGTTGTTTTTACATTTTAAGTTGGCACTATATAGAGAAGGAAAAAAAAAGAAAAAGAAAAACAAATCATATTTTTGCGCATGCAGAAAAAAAGAATTTTTTTTTTTAAAATACGACAAGGAAGCACAAATGATTTAAAATAAATTTACACTGAGGTACTCCTTTGCCATTATATTACCCTGAAGGTACAGAAAACAATGCAAATACTACAAAAAAGTGAAACATTACATAAAACTAACTTATAGCAAAATTAACTTTTGCCTTATTAATACACTGAAGTCACGACTTACACATGAGCAGCTGCAAGTAACAAGGCTTGGGCCAATAGAAGGCTGGTACACAGGAACATATTGTTTTTCCCAGCGACACTGCGCAATACGGAGAACCGGAAATAGGTTAGCAAGGTCACAGTCAGGCAAAACATAGATGCGCCGATGCAGATCAGAGTCAAGATGTACTGTACAAATGTAGAATCGTCAACCTGAGATTTAAACTTGCGTTTTCGATAGAAATTTGCTTTATTACGTTCCTCAATCTCTTGGAGTTTTTCATCCAAGAGCCTGTGACAGACTTGTAAGGTGCCATTATTTTCCAAGTTCAACTGACTAAAGTCTTCTGTGTCGGAGAAAGTGATATTTGCTGTCTGAAAATCTAATATAATGGAAATATAAGGCGGTATAACTGCGTCACGATCATGTATTATTTTGTACATGTCACTGTTAAATGTAACAAAACTACATGTAAGTACTCCTCTTAATTTCAAGTAAAAATCGGTGACTTCGTGTCTTCTCCCAAATACGAATTCTCCGCTGTTTAAACCAAAGCATTGGTAACTGTCGTCTATTGCTTGAATTTCGTCACATTGATCAAAGCTTTCTATGTCCTTCAGTGACACAAGGGGGTTGAGTGTGATGTCTGTTACATTTATTACTTCAGTAGTCATTGTATTGTTTATTAAGATGTCTATCAAGCTGGCCTCAAACGTATCCCTTGTGATGTCCTCCCTGGCAACAACAAAGCCACTGATCCAGTAGTACAGTACTGTAACGTAGGTCGGTGTGTCAGCACTACGGCGTGGCCTATCGATAATCTGGCTGTTCAACTTCAGCGTTACCCAGGTGTCTAAACGATTAGTTGCAACTACATGATTCAGCATGTTATCCACCTGTAAGGTAAAATATACTGTTATCAGATGTACAGGGAGATGGAGAAAGGAGACAACATGAAAAACTAGAGAGGAAAAGATTAGTTAACCAGACAGATCGAAATTCCTGCAGACAGACAGACAGACAGACAGACAGACATATGGATAAGCAGCTACACTTAAAGCTTGATTGATAGATGGATATATATGTAGATAGGCAGAATGTATTATTAGATTTGAACTCATGTTATACCGAATAACAAGATACAAATAAATGAAAAGACCAACCTTTTTACGAAACTCATAAAGAACAGCTGCCACGAGAGAGGTTGACTCGGGAATTCTAAAACTAGTGGAAGTGTTCTCTATTGGAATTAACCATAGGTCAATCCGATATCCCAGACCCGTGATGATGGGCACGGCTGTGACGCAATGAGTGTTGTCCAGAATCTTTCCCCGACTGCACTGAAGAGGCAGGCACTCCCCCTGTGACGATAAGATAAGGTACGATAAACTTTATTTGTCCCCAAAATGCAATTCCAGTTACAGTATATATGAGACGCAGTACACACACAGGACGTACTCACATTCAAATGCACATAATGTAGTCAAAAATACAAGAATAACATGAGAACAAACTCGAAAGACATCACCACAACTTGATAAACATATCGTGATGCTAAAAATGAATTTCTCCAATGATTTCTATTAGGCTTACATGACACGAATACTCTTTTCTTTGAGAATATTTCAGTTGATTATTAAGTGGATGCCGAATAATGTTAAGCTGTAAAAATACGCTGTAATGTTAAGTTTTATACAACTGTATATCACATGATCATGCTAATGTTATCCAACGATGATTTTGGTGACCGACGCAGGTGTGAGAGCACACATGCCACATACCTATTCACCCAATCATTGATTCTTTTATTCCTTTTGAATCACTCATTTGCTGATTCAGTCACTTAATCACTTACTCCTTTAGCCTCTCACTCATCAGTCATTCACTCACTCATTTACTCACTCATTCACTCCCTCCCTCCCTCCCTCATTCATTCATTCACTCATTCACTCACTCACTCATTCACACACACTCTATCTCATTAAATCACTCTTCACACACAGATAATCACACAACACATGAGGATATCCATAAACAAATTACGTTTGGACCTGGCCATTCGTCATCCGAGCAGTTGGCGTTGAAGGTGAAAGAGGATGTGTAGTCTGTCTCCTCTGACCGTGATTTTGACTTTCTAAAGCCCAGAAGAAGCGAAAAAGGCGGTTCATCTCCATAATACGGCGGCATTTGAGCTGCAGGGTCATTATAATCACATGCCTGAGTTGGGGGATAGGACTCCTGTAACAATTAAACAAGCTCAATAGATAAGGATGTGACACATTTTAAGAAAACACTTAAAACAGCCTTATTCCACCTCGGTTTAATTCTTATGCTTTTGCATAGTATAGATAATTAAGAAGGAAAGTTTTAGGATTTATACATTTTGTACTCGGTTTCACTGTTCCATTTTTCATGAAAAATATTGCATCAATCTTCTGTTGATGAAAGTGAATGTTGTGTCTATATAAATTCATTGTTTCTGTAAGATTTCTTTGATTATTGTATTTTGTTCTTTTTATCACCGTTGTCATGATGATCATGGCCATCACAATTGATTATTATTATTGTTTTATTACATGTATTATCGTATTATTGTTATGTATTATTATTGCTAATGTTATAACTGATATTGTAAGAAATGAGAAGAGAAAGGGTAATGTTAAAAGAATACTCTATAGTGTTAGTTCTTAGAGGGACGATAAAATACATGTGATCGGAAAAAAGGGACAACATTCCAAAATGGACCTTACTGAAGCTAGGTGAGAAGAAGGCGGAGAGGAGAAGGAAATGAAGGGAGCTGAGTTGTTAGTCCTAACCATCCATCAGACTACGGAATAAGTAAAAGTGAAGGTGACCATCCGTGAAATAGGCTGTAAATAGCTTTAATCTTTGATTGCATGAGTAGTAGATGACTTGATGTTGAACACATATAATCATCGACCTGGCATATATAATCGGCAAATGATCTGGCAGATTCTACAGAAAAATAGTATGCATATTATTATAATTATTATTATTTGTAGTAGTAGTATTAGTATTAATTATTCTTTTCAATTTGAGACCGCAAAATCCAATGGCTTGATTACATCATGAGGATCCTTCCCAGCAAGCCATCCTTCAGAGCGTACAACACCAGATACTCAATCTGGAAAGAAGGCCAAGGAGACCGAGCCAACGCTGGAGCGATTCCGTGGTGGGCACCCTCAAACCTTAGAACATGTCTCCCCTCCAGGCTACTCACCTTGCCCTTGACAAAAGCACCAATAATCCTGCTATTTCTAACGGTACTTGTGGACAGAAAAACTGAAACTGAAATACTGTCACCACAAGATTATCAGTCTATCAAACATTTGTCTGTAAATTAATGTGCTTACTTACACTGTTACAGATGGCGCAGAAAACGTTCTTGAAACTCCTCCACTGGTAATCGACGCCCACTCTATAGGCACGCGATGACAGTTCCTCGCCCTCACAAGCTGCCCTCACATCCTCGTCAAACTCCTTCCACTCACCGGTGACGTTGCAACTGTCTATGTACTCACCCTCGCTGAGAACAGAAGAGTTACACCTGTAAGTACTTTGAACAACTGCAAAATAAGAAGTCATTTTTAGTCCTGCAGTTCCCGTCTGATGTGGCTGCGGTTTATTCATGACCCATGCCTATATTATTTAATATTGTCATAGCTAAGATATTAGTTCTGGGAATTAATGAAGAAGCCATTGGAATATTTTAATGCGTACTCTCCATTTAGTTAATCTGTTTGTCGAGTAATACCGTGTAAGGCTAAATTATGTTCTGAGTGTATACCTGTATAAGGCAAATAGGTGCTGATCATAACAGTTATTATTTGAATATATAATGGCTTAATATTTTAAAATTAGAGATCCTTGAACATTTATCTTCAAGCCAGTCGTAGAACGCTGTCATTTTAACGGAACTAGCAATACTCATGGAACGTCAGAAATTTGGACGTCTTCTTGAAAAATTAATTCATATCTTCCTTGGTATCTTCAAATTTCACAACTGCCTCTAAAGCCTTGGTGTATGGCAACAATTTGATTACATTGACCATTACACGTTATCTTTGCCAAATCGCATTATAGCATTTCTGTTGCGAGGGCCTTCTTAAAAAACTGCCCTTGACCGAAAAAGTTTGAGCTCTGGACTGTGTCGTTTAAGAAAAAGAATGAAATTCTTTTCAGGTATATTCAAATGATACAACTATTTTTAGACCCGTGGAGTTCTATGAAAACAGTGTAACTTTATGGACATTTCTTTATCTTATCGACAAATTGCATGAAAAGATGCCTAAGGCGTACCCAAAATAGTGTCTTTGGCAGTTGATAAGTGCAAGACTGTCTGGAGGAGACTGCAAAACCTGGCAGTCAGAAAGGTAAGGCAAACTCAGTCTTAGCAGCTCATCTTGACTGGTTGCCTGGTACACGAACTGGTTGTGAATACATTCAATCTTGAGTTCCCAGGGCACGATCTGGAAAAGTGCAAATTGCATCATATGATTTTGTAAGGTACAAGTGATGTCATTTCATTTTTCTTCAAAGAGCACATAAAATGATGAACATGAAGTACGTTTAGATAGATAAATTGATAGGCAGATGGACAGATAAACAAACAAATAGATAGATAGATAGATAGATAGATAGATAGATAGATAGATAGATAGATAGATAGATAGATAGATAGA
>JBCEWB010966587.1:0-15275 GCA_039654565.1 Peronia peronii | reverse complement strand
CGTATACACAAACAGATAATGACAACTTGTATTGCCCTCAAACATTTTATGACAGACAGACACACTTTTCATGGCGAAACCGTTGCTGTAAATAATCCCTTCTGAAAACTGTTTCCCCACATAACAATCATGTTGTTTTTTTTTTAAATGCTTTTTAACCCCTTTTTTTTCCATGTATCGGAAACTGAAGCCTTTGTACTCTTTTAAGTTTTTCATCAGCAGGGCTAGGCATGTTTATTTTGTGATCTCTTCTATGCAGACCTGTCTGTTCAGTTTAGAGTCTGTTTTTTGGAGGCCAATGGCATTTTAAAACAATGGATTTACCTTGAAACTTGTACCAGAAAACTTTCGCTAAGTAATTAACGCTAATGAAACAAACAAACAAACAAGAAAACAAATAAACTGAATCCTTCCGTGCCTTTTTCAGCCACACTCATATTTTAATCTTCATAAATTCCATCCATGGACAATTCTGATAATCTCACAATTTGTTCCAAATATCACAAAGTGACGATCGCTGTTCCATATGCTTGCTGATATCATCACAGACACCCTGATATATCCATTTCTACTGCAGATGCTCCCCTCCCTCCCCTCCCTTCCCCCCCTCGCCCCAAAGGTATTTCATACAGGAGACAATGGTGGAGACCTCATTTCACAGATAGAGTGCCTTGCGTTATTTGTGAACATACTGTCACAGATTTCGCTCCTGATAATCGCTGAATCTGTCGCGAAACGCTCATCATTCTCATCCTGTCTCCCCAGCGCCAATGTCCCTCGTCCACCTGACTTTATGGACGGGCATGCAGATAATCACACAGCCTGTCACATCAGCTGTCACACAGTGACCATCACTGGTCAGTCTCTGCACTGACCGTCCTGGCGGATGTCCATTCCTGACACAGCTGCTCTGTCCTTCCTACTCTCTCTTTTCTCCCCCCTCCTTTTTTTGCTCTCTTTCTTTCTCTTCTGCCCTCCCTTTTACAGAATTTCATGCCCCATTTTATCTCTCTCTCTCTTTCCTTCGCTTCTCTTCTCCCTCTTACACAATTTCATGCCCCTTTTCTCTCTCTCTTTTCTTCTCCCTGTTATAGAATTTCATACCGCATTTTATTTCCTCCCTCTTACAGAATTTCACGCCCCTTTTATTTCTCTCTCTCGTTTTCCTTCTCTTCTCTTCTCCCTCCTACAGAATTTCATGCCACTTTCTTTTCTATCTCTCTCTCTCTTGTATTTTTCTTACAAAACTTCATGCCCCTTTCTCTCTCTCTCTCTTTCTCTCTCTCTCTCTCTCGTTTCCTTCTCTTCTCTTCTCTCTCTTACAGAATTTTATGCCTCCTTCCCCCCCCCCTTTTTTTCATCTCTCTCGTTTCCTTCTTTTCTCTCTCACCTCCTACAGAATTTCATGCCACTTTCTTTTCTATCTCTTTCTCTCTCTCTCTTTTCTTTTTCTTACAAAATTTCATGCCCCTTTCTCTCTCTCCCTCTCTCCCTCTCTTCCTTCTCTTCTCTTCTCCGTCTTACAGAATTTCATGACACTTTCTTTCTTTTTCTCTCTCTCTCTCTTTTCCTCCACTTCTCTCCTCCCTCTTGCAGAATATTTCATTCCTCCTATGTCCCATCAGCGATACGCAAAAGGTACGTTTATCATGTTACTCATGATCTAAAGTCTATGCACAAGTAGTTTAAATATTGTTATTATGGGCGCACGTTTTTTGACATACTAGAAATACAAAACAAAGGTGTAGCTTTGGGCATCTAGTTTATTTGTGCGTCGATGTGTTCAATCATGGCCAAAGGGTTGGGCATCTGCCTCTCAATGTAAGTGTCGTGGGTTCGAATCCCACCTAGGCGAGGATAGGAAAGTTTAGAACCTGGTTTTTTTTTTATTGACTAAAAGATCTTCCGGAATTTTGGGAAGTCCGACGTCTAGCCTTCTGGAATAACGGCGAATGCATGCCGGCGGTCCCCTGTGTAAGTTACGTACGTTACAGAACTCGTGACAATGAATAATCGGATAAAAAGCACACGAAGATACCGCTGTCCGAATACAATTTTCAAATTTAAAATTTCTGCGCAATATATTTTCTTGTCACCAAAGTTAGCATACACTTAATGCTGAAATAATCCTACTTTCTTAGTATTGAAATGCTACGATATCATTCTGGTACATAGTTCATATAGAGGGTATTCATATAATGATAGTCTTGTCACAAAGTAACAATTAGTGTCCCTTTTCTATTTTCCCGGTATGTCGCACGAAGGCACAAAGCTCTGCAGACAGAGAGGCCCTTACTATTTAGAATTCAGTACAACCTTCGCTGTATGGGTCCCTTCGGACATAGGCGTTAACTTGCGTCCCTTCGGACAGGGGCGTGAACTAGCCTCCCTTCGGACAGGGGCGTTAACTGGCCGCTTAATCCGGCCGGTCGGGGGCGGGACAATCCGGGCTGTCATGGGGGCCCAGGAGATAAATCCGGGTATCTGTCGGCCCCCGCCACGGGACAGGCGTGCGTTACCTCCCCTATCATTACCTGAGCAAAGGGGCATAACCCCTCAACATCGTTACACCGAATTATCCCCCTTTCCCCCCGCGGTTCTCTCCCCGCCCTTGATGACAATGCCAACGATAATGATAGGATAATGACAACTTTTCTTTCAGGAATCGGGATGCTCTTTTTTTCTTCTTCCCCCTTTCTATCCCAGGGAGGGGGTAAAGGTCACTGCCAAATTAAGCTGTTTTCTGAACCCTCCCCCCCCCCCTCTCTCCCCTCTGTCTGTGCTCAGACCCAATTAAGTGGCGAGCGACATTGGAGGGACAGGACAGCTGCGGCCGCTCACCATCCCGTCCTCTGTTATTAAGCTCACCCGCTTAGCTTTGTATGCGCTTTTCGCTGTTCTGCGCATTCGATTTCAATTAAATAGAATTTTCGCATCGGATCTCGCTAAAACCCATTTTCTTTATATGTGTGTGTGTGTATTTTTTTTTTTTTTATCTTTGATGTGTGTCTTTTGATATTTGTCATTTATTTTTACATTCCTATTATCAGCATTAGTCTCAAGATAAAAAGAAAAAAAAAAAAGAAAAAAAAAGTGTATGCAGTCCAGTGTGAGATAAACTGTAGGAGTGTGTTTGTGCGTGAGTGTGTGTGTGTGCATGTGTGTGAGAGGGTTTGTATTGGTAGTTGTGTGTAACTTGGTCATGTGTAACTACTATTTTATTGTGTATATATGACAGAGAGAGAGAGAGAAGAGAGAGAGAGAGAGAGAGAGAACGCGGGATTGTGTCTGTGAATGTGTGGGAGCTTGTGGTTTGACAAATTCTCACGTTATTTGACAGAAAAATGGACAGACCAACAAGATAAACCACAAGATGAGAACGGAATGATTGCACTAGAATCTCAAGGAAAGAGAAATCAATTTTGTCATGAGTGTTTGCCTTTTTAAAGTAATATTCCTAATGGTGGACGGACATTCCTGCCGTAGGTGTTGTCTATGTTGATCTAAATGTTGGAATTATACTCTCTATAGTCCAGTGTTGTTTATATAACTCAATATGACTTAGGTTAATTAATAAAGTTTTGAATAGTTTATATAAAGAAAAGACCGCAAAGTACAGATGTTTTACTGGAGATCAATATTCTATTGATTGAATCGTTAATATTTAACAGCGCTCGGAGTTATTCTGTCATATTCCTTTAAAAGTTGTCTTGGGTCTCGGAGTTTCAATACTCTGATGTTGGATTGTTGCACTCTAAATGTAAGACATTTATACTCTGAATACTGAAAATTCATTGGTAGATGTACGACACGAATGACAGACCAATTCAGGCCCAGGTCTTTGATTCCTGATCAGACTGTTGCCATAGAAAAATGTTTAATATATACCGTACTTTGGAAAAGACTGTCTGACCCTCCCTGCGTCTTTGAAAGTAGCTTACAGCTATGGACTGGAGGCCAGTTCGTTTTTAGACGATTATCATTGAAATGAGCTTTTCTAGTACTGTCATTTAGCTTCTGTCTTTTTTCTTTGTTATCAACGCCTCTCATCCATGGCTAATTGAAAAAAATCGCAGCTAAAGAGAGAGAGAGAAAGAGAGAGAGAGAGAGAAAGAAAGAGAGAGAGGGAAGGAGTAACTAATGATTAAAGGCAGGTTTGCTCGATGCGAATTAAAATCCCAGACTTTCCGCTTTCAAAATTTATCTGTACCATGTCTTAACTTCCCTCGTATTAGTATGTCATTATGTCAAATGAAATTTGGTCAAGAAAATTGCAATAAAAATGAAAATGGGAGAACAAAAAGTAGATTTAACTAGTGATCAAAAGCAGGATGTCTCCCCACAGATTAGAACGCAAGGCCTCCCGTTTTCAAGATGGACGTTCTGCATCTTATTTCCTTAGTCTGACTTTTTTAAAAACGTATTTTTGAAGCTGTTCTGCTGTTCTTCACTCATCTTTTTCTCTAGTTTCGTTCTTGCTTTATTTGTAACCAGAGATTAAAAACAGGATTGTTCAAGGTACGAACATTGAAATTAGAATTACATTAAAAAATTAAATCAGAATCCGAGACCGCCCACTTTCAAGATGAATTTTCTGCATCTTTTTTTTTTCTTTTTTTTTTTTTTCTTATTCTGGGTTTTTGTTTGTTTTTTTGTTTTTTTGTTTTTTGCTTTTTTTTTTAATAACATGTTCTACCCTCATCTTCTTCTTTGCTTTTGTTGTTGTTTTTGTTGTTTCATTTTCCTACCCTTTTGCGGCGGACCAAGGAAACAAGAGATAAGACGGAGTAACGATCTCCATACGCCGCCTTCGGTCACTGGGAAATCCCTGAGTTATGTACTGACGGGGAATCTAACACTAATGCTCCCTTAGCCTGATCACTGGCTTAATCTTATCATCTCCAGATTATCTTCCCTTGCATGCAACACCTTCTTCTTTCTTGTTGTCGTTGTTGTTGTTGTTGTTTTTATGTTTCGTTTTTACTTTTACGTTTTCTTTTCTTATTCTCTGCATCCTTTTGTGTTGCTATTGTCTCTTTCTCTCACTCCCTCCGTCTTTACCCTTTCTCCTTACTTTCACTCTCAATTCCCCTCTTCTCTCTCTCTTCTCTCTCTCTCTCTTTCTCTCTCTCAATTTTCAACACAATTAGCTGTACTGAGAATCAATAAAGAAATCGTAGTTTTACGTTGTAACGATTTATGTAAAGATTGAAAGAAAACCAGTTATAAAGACAATTGTAACGTACAATACATCCACGATGTCACCCAGTTTCCTGTAACTGAACTGTACATGAAAAGTGAAAACCTCGACAGGCTCCTCCGTCTGACATTTATTTCCAAAAAGTCCAAATGGTATGATTACCAGTCTGCCCTGTGGACGGACAAAATACTGTGATTCCGACTTCTTTTTTTTTTTTTTTTTTAAATTTGAGAATAGTATATCTATTTTCTATTTCATTGTTTTCTTTTAGCCATTTCGCTAAACTAAAGGTCCCCAGGACTGTTGAATAAAGAGGGGGCTAGAGAGACATGATGGCCGATGTCTCTCAACGATCTGGCAGTAGAGGAGAAAGAATCATTTATGTGTATTTATCAAAAGGCAATTAACACTCAAAACTATTATCTTATATAGAAATTAATGAATAAGATGAACAACAATGATAAGTTACTTGTTTTTTATTTAAATTTTTTTTTTCATTTCACTCTTCATTATAGCGGCCAAAAACTACGATGAGCATATTAAGTCGACCGTTGGACGTTCATTGTTCAAATGAAATCCCATTAGTAATCATGACCAGATCACTTTTTTCTTTCTTTTCTCTCAGAGTGACAGACCAATAAAGTTTCCACGAGCAGTTGGGTCACATCACTATGCGATGAAGCGCGTAGAATTCCTGAACAAATTAAGGGTGTCCACTGCCTGGAATGGGAGCAAATCTGAAGTCACGAAAATAGAGCTCTGACCTACTTTTACAGAACGACCTTTGCGGGAAAACTCTTGTTTCGAGAATATTGAATATAGACATTGTTTTAGCGATCTATGAGGTAATACTTAGCCAACAAATGCAGGTTTTGAGAGAGTAAAATTTAATAATGTAATAGACTGCCATACGCTGTAAAAATTATCTGTAAATTTAGAGCTATATGATGTAAAATTACAATCAATTTACTGCATTATTTACTGCAAGATTTTTCTTTCTGTAAATTGACGGCATACATTAATCATTTTTGACCAAAAATTTTTGTTGAATTTTGACATCGTAGCTTAAAAAGCATTTTACAGCAAGTCAAATTTTTGCAGTTATTTTATGGCTTAACTTTGGCATTTTTTTTTTTTTTAATGAGAAAAATGTTTGCAATGTGTGGAAGGGTATAATTAAATAGGTTGGAGATGGTTCAACTATGGTGTTAAAGGCGTTTCTTTCAGAGCATGTTAGGGCTACCTTTCCTGATTTGGGGGCAAATGGACTCAGCTCACGATACTGTCTCACGCACATGAAGGATTAGATAGACAGTCTAGCCTAGGATTCGATATTGCATAATGCAGATGGACGTTGTAGTATCGAACGTTCCATTTTGAAATCCACAGTCCCAGGACATTGAAATCGCCCATTCCAAGCGCGTTTCTTTGTTGATTTAGTCTTGATCAAGATCGAGACAAACATAGAAACAAGGATAGAAAGTAACTAGTGGACAGACAAGTAAGAATAACTACAGAGAAATAGATAGATGGATGAATAAAAAAACACATAAATGAATATAAAAGAGATAAATTATATAAATAAATAAATAAACAAACAAATACATAATAAATAAATATACATGAATAAATAAATAATAAATAAATAAATAAATAAATAAACAATAAATAAATAAATAATAAATAAATAAATAAATAAACAAATAAATAAATAATTAAATAAATAAATAGATAAAATTTGTCTTAATACCTACAAAGCATACGGCAGTCAATACGTGCGAGCACAGGATTAGGATTTATCAGACATGAACTTGCCACCATTACCATGTCTTAAAAGTTTTAGTTTTCTGGTTACAATATACTGTCTTAGCAATGCTTTATGTAGGAATTTAGAAGAATCAATTTGTGTAAGAGTCCTTATTGGAGTCTGTGTATGTGGTTCTATATGTGGTTGTGTGTGTGTGCGTGTGTGTGCTATTCGACGCTGTGAAGTGGCAATGGAAAATGACTGAAATTTAAAGAAATTAACACTTTTTCTCACATTACCCGCTGGTCTCTCTTTTTTTTTTTTTTTTGGAAACTATCACAATACTCTTAGGCGTCTCAGTGGGTGAACATTTTATTGTGAATTGAGTCAAAGGCATGAAATCTGGTGCAAGAAATTGGGGGGTCCTGGTGTTCTAATGACATCATGAACAGATAATTGAGGTTTGAGGACTGGCAGATTCTTGAATTCAAAAGAAAATTCGGAGAAATTGACTTATAAAAGGATGCAATGAACGAAGTCCTCGGCCACAACAAAATGCCGTATGAAATTAAAGTTGAAACTGAATTCTACAAAGCAGAATGGTAGTTTTATTATTCATATCACAAATTTTTTTTCTCTCTCTCTCTCTCTCTCTCTCCTGCTTTATCTATCTGTTCCTTTCCTGTCCTTCTGAAATTCTCACTCTTCTCATCAATATTTTCACCTCCCCTCTGCCCTTCTCTCCCCCCTCCTCCCCTCCCCCCTCTCTCTCTCCTGCTTTATTTGTCTGTACATCTTCACTCCTTCTGAAAGTCTCACTTCTCATTTCACTTCCCCTTTGCCCCTCCACCTCTCTGTCTCTCTATTCTTTCTCTGTCTCGCTCAGTCCTCCTTTTCTCCTTCCCTATTCTTTTTCTCTCCATTTCTCTCTACTTCCATCTCTGCTGTCATCATTAAACTCCCGGAACGGGATGCCAAATTCAGAAATTTCTACCGGGTTTTGTAGTAGGATCTTGGGGTGAGACTCCAGATTCACAATGCCAGATTTCTTTATGTTGCTCAGTTAAAGGCGAGAGCACTTGAAATCCCCTTTCGATTATGGGCACAACATGGCTCAATCTTCCTGCTAGCCATGTGAAGAATCTCGGGTTCTCAGAAACCAAAGATCGGCCCACAAATTGAACAACAATAGAGGACAGATGCGACCTGGACTCTCTTCTGTGGTCAGGAGTCAGCCCTCTTAACTGGCTCGGAACTTTGCTGGGAACTTGTTCGGGTCACTTGCGGTCAACTGTGCCTGTCCCTTCAGGGGCCAAACTCAATTAGCTGCAGCTCAGAACTTGACTGGTTTCACACACGATTCATGCACTGCTGGGACTGTCATGTTTCATAAGCGCTCACCATCCCGCTGTCACTGGGTCTGAATACTGAAGACTTCATCGTCACTTTCTAAACATGTCAGAGGGGCCAACGAAAAGGTTTGGGATCTGTTCCTGCTATAGGGGCTAAACAGAAAGAGCGATTTTCTCGATTTTCTCAGCCAGCTAAGTTAGTTCCATTTACCAAGTACAAGAGGTGTAAGACACGCATTGTAAGAAAAGATGTGTGTGTGTGTGTGGGGGGGGGGGTGTCCTGCTATATCAAACAAGTGAGGAAAAATATGAATGAATTAATATAATGAATAAAATTTTAAAAATAATAATAAAAATAAAAATATCCCGATGAGGGGGAAAGATCCAAGAATCAAACAAAAACTTTCATCATATCTCGGATTTGTGTGAATTTTTTGTTTCTCATATTTTAATAACAAGAGAGAGAGAGAGAGAGAGAGAGAGAGAGAGAGAGAGAGAGAAAGAAATTGTATATTATACCTCTTGTTCCGGGCAAAAGGAAATGATTTGGTTGATTGTCAGAATAGCCCATTGAACACTTGAAATGTAAATATGAGCCTCAAAAACATTTATAAACAATCTCATTTACTACCAACCCAGTCTGATCCTGAGAAATATTTCTCATCCTACTCTCTGTCCCTCTATCAATTTACTCCCTCCCCCTCTCTCTTTCTCTCTCTCTCCCTCTCTTTCTCTGCTTCTCTTCCGACCGAGTACTTGAGTGATCATGTATAACAATATATTGCGGGCACTGGCAAATAGACATCACACGGATGAAATCGAGACAGTTGTGATCTGCTCATTGATGATGTGAGCCCGCCCAGCGTGTAACTGTGAGTCCATGTACTGTATTGGTAATAAACCTGAGGACCAGGAGCTGTTAAAATTACTACCATTAATAAAATTGGCAAAAGATAATCTGTCAAGTAAAATTTACTTATCGAAGAAAAGATTTTTATTCCTAACATGAGAACAGTTTAATAGGATTATTGTGATTTCTATATAAAATGAATGATAAGTTATCGGATTCCACCAGAAATCGTTCTCGGTATCGTAATCACACCAATTTCTAAGAGTTTGTTCGTGAGTCGACATTTCAATTTTATTTCATTTACAGTCCGTAATTGACGGAGGAAACAAGGTAACTGCAGTGACAGGTAAAAAAGATAATTCTATGATTTAAAAAAAAAAATCCAGATTAAAGCACCCCCCCCCCCCCAAACAAAAGACAAAAAGAACAATAAACGAACAACAGAAACAAAGCAAAACAAAACAAAATCTCAAAAAGCAAACAAAAATAAAATTAAATAAAATAAAATAAAATAAAAACACGATAACAACAACATGACATGTGAATCTGCTATCATTTGTCCTGGCTTCAGTGAGTGGTATGAGGAGTGTGGTGGAAGAATACGACTTAAGAATATAAACGAGAAAAACATTAGGCAAGAAAATGAGAAAGAGAACATGACAGGAACAAGAAGGACAAGAAGAAGAAGAAGAAGAAGAAAAAGAAGAAGAAGAAGAAGAAGAAGTGGAGAAAGAAGACGGGAAGACATCCGACCTTTGCACCCAATTACAAAATTAGAGAGAGAGAGAGAGAGCGAGAGAATGACCTGCATGCCAGAACAAGCAGCGCGTGCCACGTGACGTGATTTCTGTCTTTTAAAAAAAAAATTCGTTGTTTTTTTTTCTTTATTTTCCAGTTGAAGGAAAGAAACGTGAAGTGTAACAAGTTGTGAAGGGTCTCGTGTCACCCCAGGGCTAACAGACAGGCCCACGGAAGTCAGCTTGTTGTCCCAATGTACGCCGGGAATGAGGGGAACGAGCGCCCTCTATTGATCGGGCGGGCCTAATGGTGGCCATGACAGGGGAAGATCTAGGGGCAGATAACGCCGAGCGTGCGCCAGGTAATGAAGGGAAAATCGGGCAGAGTGACTCAACTTGGTGGAAACTTTTTTGTTTTTCTTTTCTTTTTTGTTTTCTTTATAGCTTCCGCCTCGATGCTGTCTTTGACCATTCGTTTATTTAGTTTGGCCTGAGGGTGTGTGTGTGTGTGTGGGACCCCCCATACATAGTGACGAGAACAGTAGCTTGACAGAGACAGTTTAAAATGTAGTGGCGATATAGTTGATGACTATAATGTAGGCAGCAACTTTCTGATCGTTTTCCAATCTACATTCTTTGTGTATGTATAAGTTATATACAGGTTTTATATATACATCTTTTGATATGTCTTTCTAACTCGTGAACATGTTCTATTGCCCACGTCACAATAACGATGGTATTTTATTTTTTTTATTGTTATATATGTGGCCTTTCAATCTTATTTCGACTGTAATTGGCTCCCCGGGTTTTGGTGAGAAGAATTTTAGTGGATAGAAATTTGGAACTTGGAAATTTTGCCCGGACAGTGGCGGCTCCGTCTACTTTTCATCCGATTTTTAACTGTCCAGGGTTATTTATCGTGCTCAATGTAAATAGGGACCTCCCAAATATAATTATTTGATCTTATCAGAGAAGGCTAGATGTCAGGTTTCTTTACTTAAGAAGGCAGGAAATGTTGTGTCACTGAAAAAATGCACGTTCTGCTCTTCGAATCCTTCCTATCCTCTGGTGATTAGGATCCCAAATTCGAAAACTCAACGTCCAGGGCGTGAGTTTTTGAGTTTTTCGTCGAGTAGCAGACGCCTAATCACACGGCCATGACAACCCCACTGTAAGCGTGCTGCTGCTCTGTTATATGCAGCACGAAAAAAAAAAAAAAAGGCATTTATGTGCGTATTTGATCCTTGACATCGCATCCTTAAACTACTGACCTTCCTCGTGTTAGAGCACATGACAAAGTTCGTATCCGATTCCACAAAAATAAATGTTATAACTGCCATGTAACACTGTGCCTTCCCGCAAGGAAATGCTATGACATGTCATGACATTATTATCTCCATAATCAAGACATCACGACACAGCGACTTCAATGAATATCAGTCTCCCCTCTCTACTCCTTCCCCAAATCTCTTCTTCCCTTTTCCCCCTGAAGATCAAAGGCTGAAAACTGGGGGGAAAAAAGGAAAATTTATAATTACACCCATTATAATAATAATAATACTAAATAATAATAGTTTCTTTTTCATTTTCTAAAAAAATATTTTTTTCGTTAGTTTTTATATTTTGTTTTCTTTGTTCTTGTCACAAGCTGATGTAACAAAATGAGAAGCGGTAGAAATCGCATTGTGAAAGATTTAAGTTGACAATGGCGTCAATCATATCAAAGGCAGAGTCTGACGGATCCTTTCGTTGTTTCTGCTGGTTATTGTTGTTGTTATTATTGTTGTTGTTGTTGCTGCTGCTGCTGTTGTGTTTACTAAGCTTCGAGAAAAGAAGATTGCATAAGCTTAGAGTCAAGATTTTGTCAGTTCTTATAAATGTTTAAAAAGATCAGAGATGAACTTGACAATTTGAAACTTTATTTTTAAAAATCCTATTTAATTATTTATTTATCTGTTTATTTCTTTGCTTATTTATTTGTTTGTTTGTTTCTTTCCTTATCTATTTATTTATTCATTTGTTAATTTTTTAATATTATTTAATTTATCATTTATTTACATATTTATTGTTAGTGCGATGTTTACAATTCATAGCGCAATGTAGTAAATATAAGACATAATACAACGAAGACAAGCAATTAAAGTTTTCAGCAATATAGTCATTAAATCCCTCAAAACTGATGCCGACATCTCCAACATCTCATTTCATTGATAAGAAAGATCCTATCATTTCAACGGGGTAATTTCCAAATTGAGTCAACGAATCTTGATGGGAGAACGGATCGGAAATAGTTCTTGAAGAACTACCGTTCTACCATTTTTCATAAGGAAGTGATGCTATAATAAAGAGCAACAGTGGTTAAATCTCAAATAAAACAGAATTCATCGACTAACATTCAAAAGAATGCTGGAACTGTTTATGTGTAGCTGTGTGTAGGTGCAAACAGATGGTATGCATGGTTAATATTCAACATTATGCTTTTGTTTACATAATAGGTCATATTCGACTAAGCACAGATCTGGAAATCCCCTGCAGAGTATTTATATCCTCTACTAAAGATACAACACTCTCTTATGTGTATTGCGCTCCACCACGAAATCCCACAACACTAATTGAACGCAAAACTTCAGGAAAAACGCGACGCCGGAAGTACGTCATACTTTTTCCTACGTCATTAAATCATTGACACTGCTCACTGCTTCTAGCATTTGGAGGGCATCTAGGTTCGGTAGGCTCACAGCGAAGAGTTTTAGTCATAACATTTCCTTCCCACCGTAATAGGGTCATATCGAGAAGTGAGGCAAATTAAAATTTGTGAATAGTTTGGAGTATTTGTACCCCCTCCTAAAAATAGACGCCGGTATTTCCAACCATTCGCTTAACAGGCACAAATCTATTTTGAACTCGGGCTGTTTTATGCTGTGCAAAAAATCCTACTTCTGTGGAAAAATACAGTTACCTTATCTTATCTTATTAAACCAATCTAGTTTCGAAATATATCTAGTAAAGTTGATTTCGAACCCACACTATGCGACTGGAACTTAATTTTTGAAATATAATTAATAATAAACACGAATTAAGTGAAGATTCCGAAAAACAGGAATAATTGTGCATGAACAAACAAGTCCAGGAAAATGTGTAATGGTCTTATCATAATTAATTATACTACCAAGTTAGATCCATCACGCAAATGGAATATCATTTTGACCAGTTATGTTACTTCCCCTTGCCAGACACAAGAGGTGTTGAACAAGCAGTGTACAGAATTCCCCCTGCGGGGACCCGGGGTTTATAAGTAGGTTCTCTGCTCCCACCTGCAGGCGGTGTAAGCCCGCCATCGGTGTGCCATCCTCGACATTCCAGGAGAGAATCTCTTCTCTCTCTCTCCTTGCTTCTGTCTTCTGTCCCGCTTTCTTTCCTCTTTTCTTCTTGACATGTAGACGTATCTTATCGTATTTGACACAATATTGCCGTAATCGTGCTGTTGTACAGACAAAGAAAAAAAATCACTCTTGGGGTCCTTGCTTGAAACTTACATCGTGAAAAATTTAATAAGAAAGATGTTTTCTTCCTACTGTAATCATTTTATTTTATTTGATGTATTTATCAAAATTGTTATTTGATCAATGTTTCAGATGACAAGAAATGAGGGAATTTTTTTTTTCTTTTTCTTTACACTGCTCCTTCAACTCCTCTGGGAAAGTTAAGTATTAGCACTGGTCAAAACGATCTCCCATTTCGATCTAGGCCATGGGTATAACATACTTTCACAAAAATTGAAAGCTATGGTGTCTTTTTTATTTATTTATTTAGTATTCAATAGTTAATTTCACTTAAGAGCCTTATTTTGTGTGGTGACTGTTATCATATTGGCTACAGTGATCTACAGGTGGTTACTTGAAAATAATTAATAACAATTGCAACAATAACATAAGAGACAAAGAAGTACACTCAACAATAACGGAGTAGCCCGTGACTGTGTGGTTAAGCGTCTGCTACTCTGTCAAAAACTCATTTTGTGGATGTCGAGAGTTCTTGGGTAGGGCAGCCCGATGTCTAATCTTCTCGGATAAGGGCGAATATATTTCGGCGGTTCCGTGTGAAAGTTACGCACATTAAAGAATCGCTGGCAGTTCATAATCAGATAAAGAGTAGCCGAAGACGCTGCTGCCCGGACAGAATTTCAAAATTTCAAATTTCTACCCACAAAAATTCTTCTCACCAAAACAAAAACAAAGACGAAAACAAAAACCGGGAGAGGCATTTACAGCCGAGATAGTCCTACTTTCGGAAGGATTGAAAAGCTACATAAATAACAATAATAATAATGATGATAATAATAATAATAATAATAATAATAACAGTAAGAATAACAATAGCCCAAAAAGTAACAATGCTGACTACATCCATTACAAAAACTGCAGTAGAACCAGGAACACAGTACATGTATGTGGTTAAAAAAATAATAATATAAAAAAGGTTAACGAAACCCACCTGCAAAGAGGCAACACCACCGTCAAAATTCTCAACCATGATCCTGGTAAAAAAAAGCTACCCCCTCCCCCCATCCCCCACCCTCTCTGCCCCCCACACACCAGCACAGATACACAGAGGACAGGTGATAAAGAAAACGACTAGGACAATAAAAATGAGGAGGATGAGAAAGAGAACTTAAAAAAGGGAGAAAGAACAGAGCAGAAGTGTACATGTGAATGCGTCTGTCTCTCTGTATGTCTGTCACTGCGTCCTAATTAGGCCAGCCAGATCGGCTTAGCACGAGCCTGTCGGCTTAGACCAGACCCACAATTCATCACGTTCTTACTCGTTTCTCTTGCGTTCTCTCTCTCTCTCTCTCTCACTCACTCTCTCACTCACTCTTTCTTCCATTTCTAATTCTACCCTTAAAAGTCACGACGTTGTTGATACAAGAGTGATTAAGTTATAGATTGCAATAGAATAGACAGTTCCAGTCATATGATAGGCTTTTCACAGACAGCTGCTGAATGCAGATGATAGTTAAGAGTGGCGTAGAAGATAGAAAGTTTTTAAATGTTGGAGACAGCTGGTGAGTGGAATGAATACGTTGTCTGACATTGTGTCTCATCCAAGCTGTTAAAGGTATATAATTATTGGGGCTGGGACAGATAGACAGACAAAAAGACCGTAAGATAGACGAGCAGATACGAAAACGAGCGTACAGACAGAGCGAAAGACAGATGGATGGATGGACGGATGGATAGATGGATAGATGGATAGATGGATGGATAGATGGGTGGATGGATGGATGATTGGATGGATGGAAATACATCTACACACACGCATACATACATACATACATACATACATACATACATACATACATACATACATACATACATACATACATACA
>JBCEWB010966476.1:0-15275 GCA_039654565.1 Peronia peronii | reverse complement strand
CGTTTTTTAAAAAAACGCCAAATTTCAGGACCCCCCCCCCCCCCCCCCTCCTAATTATTAGATCTTGGCGATCTGGCGCTGTCCGGTTACGTAAGCCACTTCTACAAAATCAAGGCTTCTCATGCTAGAAGTTTGCGTTCTTTTGAGAAAAATTTGCAAGTTTTCACAAGATCCTGGGATGAGACTTTAAAATTATACAATTAGTAGAAATTCAAAGAACTGTACGATCCTGCAGGCAGTGTCGTCATCATAATCATCAAGCGTAGACTATCTAACTGGACAAGATCTATTTTCTAGATCTAGGCCGCGAATAACGGTCCTCTTACATTAGTCTCTCAAAGTCTAAGACCATGAGCATATTAATTTTGTTATCGGTACTCTGATGTGCTGATTTTCCGTCAACTCTCACGCGACCACTCGACTTCGATTTCGGTCTTCAAACATCCACCAAACAGCAGTTCGACTTTCGTCCGAAGCATGCAGAAAACTGTTCGTCCGGTTCCACTATCTATACGTGCGGGGACTTCTTTTTTTTTAAAATTGGATCTATAAAATCGGATCAGCAAAGGTCGGCAGTTGAGCGGCCAAAAGTAGGAAAGTCGGCAACGACCAAAAAGTCGGAATTCCGACGAAAGTTGAAGTTCGACATCCCTGTTAATAAAAAAAAGGGTCGGCGAGATAGACTGGGTGACAGTGCATGATGCACGGTGATTCCACTGGTCAGTGATGTGTTGTAGTGTGTAAGTTGTAAGCTTTTGACGCTGCGTGCCACAATCACGGTTGAAGTTGAAGACAGGGGAGCGAGAGGCGGGCTCAAGCGAAGCCTAGTCAACGCAACATTATGAATGATACTGATCACATGTGCATGTGAAAGGGGGTGAGACGGGTGCACCAACCTTGATACATGTACATGTATATATATATATATGTACTACATGTTGTAGGCCTTTATGGCCTACAACGCACAGGTTAGTGAGAAAGCGGGCTTTTCAATGTTTTCATAACACGTGGCTAGCGCGGACGGCTGACAACAGTAATTACTGTCCAAATGAACCCAACGTGCTATGCGGGTTGAGCACGCAAACCTGAGCGTGTTATTGAAAAATATATTACATGTAGTATGTTTAAAGAGGGGTTGAAACAGAACTTAGTGAAAAGGTTGTGTTAGACGGGAGATTGTGTTTAGGGGATATGCTGGTGAAAATTTCAGATTTGTTTTTTTCACCGGACTAAGAGAAACTGTGACTTGTTGTTGTGTATGACTGGGAAAGATGTTTTTCACTTTCAAAGTAAAAAAAAAATGATGGTTTCCATGGAAACGGCGGCCATCTTGAAAATAAACACTAATCGTAGGGTCTTAAAATTTCAAAAACTACTTTATCTACAGGATTGTTTATGGTGTCCAAACTTAGTTTAGGGTCATATTGGGGCAATGGGGTGGTTAGTTTTGTCCTTTTACACTTATCTTTATTTATATACATTTTTCAAAAATTGACACACACACACTCAATGCTAACCAGTGAAATGCAAAAAAAAACTGTCAAAATTTTTTCTATTGAGTACAGCCATACCAAATAGCCTATTGCCCAGACTAATAATCAGAGAATGTTTGTGCCAAGTTTGAGCCCTATAGAGTGTATACTTTTTGAGATTTTAAGACTTTTAATTTTTTTTTTTTAAATCTTAACATCTTTTGTTTTATAACCTGTATTTTATTGGTTAGCGCTGAGTGTCAATTTTTAAAAAATAAATACAACTAAGTTTTGACACCATAACAACCCTGTAGATGAAGTAGTTTTTGAAATTTTAAGACTCAACAATTAGTGTTTTTTTTCAAGATGGCCACCATTTCCATGGAAACCATCATTTAAAAAAAAATTTTGAAAGTGAAAAACATCTTTCCCAATCATAAACAACAACCTGTCAAAGTTTCTCTTCTTAGTCTGATGAAATAACAATCTGAAATTTTCACCCGCTTATCCCCTTAAGCCATGATTGTGCTAGCGAGGTTCCATATATATGCAACATGAAAAAAATATTAGACACGTTTATGTTCTCTTAGTTATTAAAAGTGAAGCAAATACTCTTTGCACTATCTAAAGGCCCACGGATTGCACGTCAGTATATTAAAATATGTCAAAGATTAATGTTGCATATCTGCTACATACACCATTTCTGAACTTCCACTCATACGTCTACTGATTTTTCTTAGTGGAATGTCATAAAGCAGTTTCTGTCTTTGTTACAGCTGAGACTGATAGTGTATTTGACACGTGAAACAAATGTGAAGCCATCCTGATCTCCGTTCTTGCATGTCCTCTTTTGTTTTTACATTTTGGAAGATGGTCAGCGTCTGTTAAGCCAGATGTCACTGTAATGGGTGCTTGGCAGATTTTCTTGGGCACAGTAGGTCAAACAGATCAGGGAGTGACAGCCGATGTATTGGCCAACAATGTCACCCTAAATACAACTTTTTTAGTTGATACAAAACTATCTGCAACAGCTGCTCCAGAGTACTACTACTAGATGAATATTTATACATTATAATAGGAATTCAAAGTATTCTAGATCAAAGCTTAGGTCATGAAAATCTTCAGTCTGCCTTTTATTTTTAATTTTTTTTTGTTTTTGTTTTAATTCCATGAAAATGTTGGCAAATGTCAGTGATAGCAGGACCCACATTTACTTTACTGCCTGACACAATTAATGTAGCAGTGACACACTTAGCAAAACAGTGACATGCATAATACACAATGATGTGCTCTAGAACTGAAACAGGCAGTGAGTTCTTTTACAGTGTATTGTTGCCATATAGAGACTCAAATATAAACCCATATATGGTAAATTAAAAAGTATAACAAACATTTCACTTAGGAGAAGTATTTTCTTACCTGCTCTTTTTCTTGCAAGGGGGTCCAAATTCTGTTGCTCTTGGTTACATAATAGTATGCTTGTTTTTAGAAGAAAAGGCCTCGGTGACAAAATTGGTGACCTGATTAAGTCTGATTGGAGATTAAGTCAGAGAAGTACTAAGTAACACTCAAAAAGTGACACATATAGAATTGAGGACAAACTGTTACCTTACATGACCACATTTTCAGCAGGATATTTCTGTGTGGTGAAGTTTTCAGGAAATTAATGATGTGCAAAAAGATTACATAGAAAGGTACTCAATTTTTAGTCCTTAATTTTTGAAATGATTACTATAATAGAAAGGTGACTTTTTATGTTGGAAAATTGAAGTAATGTAAAATCCAGAGAAATTTTGAAACATGAAAGTGAAATCCTGATTTGTTTTTATTGAGAAAGCACTTCTCATGAATGCAGTTATTCACATCTAAACTTATGTGGGCTTGAGGAGTCCATATTTAAGTTATTTGAAAGTATTTAGCTTTCTCAAGTTGTTACTGACAGAGATATTTTGTTTCCTCATAAGGCTTATTAAATTTCAAAATATGACAAAATGGTCACCAGAGGATGACCTGTTTCATAAGATAAGAAAAAACTAAAGAATATCTTTTTTTCTTCATTTGCCTTTTCTTAGCATATCAGTCATCATTATTGCATTGGTATGTTGATAACCCAATTCTTTTTTCTCTTCTTACTCAAGAATGGTGAGACAGCTCTTCATGCAGCAGCTCTGTTTGGACATCTTAAGGCCGTTAGAATTTTGCTGCATTCAGGTCTTGATCCAAATTTAAAGAATAAGGTAGGAGAAACACATATGAATTTTCTATTTTTTATGTCTGTTGGAATGAGAAAGCCTTAAAACCTGACATTTTTTTCAAGGATTTGGAAAGCAAAAATGGAAATGTAAAATTAACACACCTTCCTCCTCAGAAACAGTGAAAGCATATGATTGATTACATATGTGACGACTCTGGTAAATTATCCACCTTTTATCCTTGTCTTTTACTTTTGCTCCATCAAAATGTTTCAGTTTTTTTCCTGTGTTTGAGGGACAAACAGATCTGAAGACTGGACTTGATTGATGGTTTCATAGTATATGGAGAAGACAGTTACTTGGTTCAACTGGGTCTGAAGGTGATTCCCAGCAGTGATATAAAATATGAAATATTTTGGCCAATCATTTCCCCTAGATCTAGTATCAGTCACATAAGTAATTTAATTCTTCTTCAAAATCTGTGACAGTGGATGAGTAAGACTGCAGTAGATAGTATTACAATACAATGATGTGATGATGGCACTAAGTCAAACTCTCTCACCAGTCACACTCCATTGATTTAGTATCAGCCACACAGTTAACCTCAAAATTGATTTGGCCTTAAATCTTGAAGTGATGCCATGTGCAGATGAGACTGTCATTCAGTTCTGCATCGAACTTTCTGCTCCGCGGCTGAGGCTAAAGCTATCAATATGGCTGTAGACACCATAAGTAGGTCCACATACAACAATTTTCTGTCTTTTCAGACTCCCTGTCCTTACTTCAGGCCCTGAATAACCCCACTTTTTGGGATGATAGAGTAACTCACTTCCTGCAACGTTTTCAAAGTCTGCTTAGCAGGGGACAGCGTGGATTCGCGTTCTGCTGGGTACCGAGTCATGTGGGCATTGCAGGAAATGAGGCAGCAGATTCCATCGCCAAGGTCGGCCTGATTTTAGATCCCCTGGATGAAGGAGTCTCTCATCTGGATCTCAGGCCAATCATCAACGAGTACATCAAATTGCGATGGCAACAGCGATGGAATCAACAGACTGCAAACAAACTTTACTCTATCCAATTAGACCTTAGACCTTGGCCTGGGTCTGCTCAGTCACTAAGACGAGACTAGGCAGTCTTCAGCCTCCTGTGTGTCGGTCGCTCTCACCTCATTCACTCTTTTCTCCTCAGAAGAGAAATGCTCCCACAATGTGTGTCGTGTGACTGTGTGTACTAATAGATTGCACCAACTTCAGAAACACTTGAGAACTACTGCTCGAGTCGTTCTCTGAAGGATCTATTGGACAGAACAAAGCTGCGGGCCATCCTGAACTTTGTATGCCAGATTGATCTGTAAGGCAAATTATAACATCATTGCCATAACGACATAACTTGATAGGCATGTGACGATCCCACGAGACGCTACATCCATCTTTTTAGTTTTGCTCTAGAATACTTCATCATCCAAATTTATTTACACAATTTGATCTGCTTTTCATGAGTTGTATAGCATTGTATTTTATAATATCTATTTTGACCAGTTTTTTTTTTTTACATGTAAATGTATTCACGGTGTTGGGCACAGTATAGCTGTAATTGTGCTGATGTGCTGTTAAATCCCAGCACAATCCAAACCAAACTTTCTGCTAGATATGAGATGTGATACGATGAAATCATGCTCTCGTCAAATTTTGAGCATATGGAGTTTTTGGTATCACTGTAAATATTATTCATTGCCCTTTCAGTGTGTGAAAAAAATGATTGCTCTAAATTAAGTAGAAGTTGAGATATTGGCAATTGAAGATGATGGGGGTAACCTGTTGCTGCAGCTGAATTTATTGAGAAAATGGTGGATCACATTTGTAAATCCTTATTAATCTTGTTAGGCCATGCTACTAAATTACAATTTTTGGGCTTTTACTCAATCTATTTCAGTAAATTGAACACTGAAATGCATTTTTAGATTGATATAGAAGGGTTTGGTGAAGAAAAAAAATTGCGTTTTAAAAATTAATTCACTGTTGAAAAACACGTGATTTCTCCGGTTGGCTCAATTTGACGAGCGCCTGATTTCATTGTGTTGGGTCTCATATCTTTGTAAGATATCGTCTCACTATGGATTTCACTTTGTGGAACAGTTTAAACTGGATGGCTGTTTCATTTTAAAATTTTGATTTCTTCCAAGTACAAAAATGCCCCCCCCCCCCCCTTCATTTGGCAGTGGTTGAGTGGTCAAGTTGTGCTGATAAAATGAGGTCATTCTTTACGTCTGCCTAGCACAGCTCATTGCAGTGGGTATGCCAAAATTAAATGGTATGTACATTGAGGCTCATGTATTTCCTCCATCGAGCTACCCTTTAGATTAGTTCAATATAATTATCCCTAAACAAAATTTAGAATTGTTCACACCTTTTTCTCACACAAATACCTAGTTCTGGACTTTGCTAGATCTACTGAAAAAAAAACAACAGCATAAAACAAAAACATAAGAAAACAAAAATGAAAAAACACACTTTATCCAGCAAAATAAGAATCAGTGTTCTTAACACAGCAGAGATGCTTCCTCAGTACAATCTCTAGGCAATTTTTTATTTCGTGAACAGTGATCATGAAGTAGAGGGAACAGTTGCAAAGAGTGAAAAGACACATACAATAAAAATTAGCCTGTACAGTGGAATACAGATGAGTCGATGTTGGTGGGGGAGGAAAAATAGGATTGACTCATCCGTAGTTCGACTCATCCGTATGTCACAAAAGACTACAAATAGGGACTACTTATTTGGAATGACATATTGTCAGGCATTATAATGGTTAGTTCCCCTTACGCATTCTTTCACTGAGCATCCACTTTGATCTCTTCCATTCCTTTTCAGTGAGATCGGCCAAGCTTTTGGTTGAATTTAATGTAACACGTATTATTATTGACACCTGTTGTCATCGGCCTTTAAGTTTCACTGTCATGTAAACTGACGATGTCCACGGCTCCCAACCCTGCCTCCTGAACATTCATTTTCAACTCAACACGATTGCCGCACGCAGCTTCGTCACCCTCCAACCAACACTCCTCCCACCGCTTCATGCTACATATATGTATGAAACATTGTGGGCCTACATAGTAACATCTATACCAGGCCTTTTTCAAGAAGATAAACATTACATGCGATGAATCTCTCTGCGGGCGGGGTGGGGAGGGTACAGTATCTCACTGTTCTCGTTTTGACCGCAACAGCTTAGTGAAAAAGTGTCTAGGTCTAATTGGCCAAATCGCGAGTAATATAAGAGAGCGGGTAAGGGGGGGGGGGGGGGGTTGACAACTCCTTGCCATCCTCTAGTCCGGAGAGCAAGTTCCCCACGATGATAAGAACAATGGTCGACTCCCCGGGATTTTCTCGGGGTAACGTCCACGTGTGAACCGTGGTGCGGCCGGAGCATTCCCCACATCAAAGATGCTCGCCGACACTACGTTTCCTACCCTCTAACGTGCGGTGTGAGTACGAAACATCCGCGCTAGACGGGGAAGACTGTGGATGAGGTGTGAAAAGGAGGAGGAGACAATGGCCGGTCGGCCTCCGATCACATAGTCTGAGGGAGGGTTTAGTCCTGTTTCGTGAATCAGTTTGACAATTCAGGTTAACCTGTAGTTGTGCTGTCCTGTGATGGGAGTAGCATAAATGTGTTGAGATGAAGTGCCGCGCAAGCTGAGATTAGTTACATCGATTCAAGCATTACTTTTTCCTTTGATCTTATAAGAACGGGGACAGGAGAAAAAGATCGACTCATTAGTGAATACGGATGAGTCGAGGTCGATTCATCAGTATGATTTTTAGTAAAGTAAAGAAGCACCGGGACCCGTTCCAAGAAAAAAGATCGACTCATTTGAAAGTCGACTCATGACAGTTCGACTCTGGTGTAGTCGACTATATATAGGAGTTCACTGGTGCAGTTCATGAAATGATCCGCAATTATGGTTTATAACACCGGTCAACAGATTTCAACTTTTTGTCTGCCTCTTGGAAAACATTATCTCTGTCTCAGTCCATTCGCCAATGGACAACAAACGAGATTTCATGTGACCAAATCAGTTTGCATGCTTCAACTGTTGGTTTGACGTGGTGTTTTGGCTCGGACAAACTTTTGTGTTTTATTGTGTATTTCTTTCTGTTTCCAGGACAGTAAAGTGTTATATACCAAACTTTGTAATGGTATTGATGATTTGGGCTGCTTCTTAATTTCACAGAAGTCATGTTTAAGGCACAATATGTCAAATTGTGATTGTAACTCCTTCATAGTCACTAACATTTAGGTTTCCATGGCTGACCACTTGCCAATAATTACCATAATTTTGACACCGAAGAATGCAACCCCCTCAACCCAACTGGGAATGAGCCCTCACAAATCATACAAAAACCCTGCTGAAAGTGGGGATGGCTTGATAAAGGTAAAGGCAAAGGTATTGAAAAATCAGTTTCAAAATCGGGTTAAAAAACAAACCATTATGGTGACCGAACACCGCTTTCTTCCCCATCTTTGTCGAGGACAAAGAAATCTGGATCTACCGATATCAGGTACGCATGGGGTCACTACCGGTCTCTGCTCCATCTCCAGGGCTGTCATCTGACCCAGTTTCAACACGTCACGGTCAGCTAAATGCCAACACGGCATAGCATTTTGGCCAGTTCAACTGAGCCGATGCGCAAGGAGAAGAGAGGAAAGAAAGCGGGACGAAAACATGAGCAAGGAGAGAGAGAAAGAGAGAAAGAGAGAGAAGAGATATCACCTTGGAACATCTAGGATGGCATTCAATGGGCATGGGAGACATCCCACCGATGGCAGGCTTTCATCACCTGCAGTTGGGAGCAAAGATCCATATATCCCCGGCCCCCCAGGGTGGGTGGGGGGGGGGTATATTCAGAACCCCAAAAATGGAAGATAGATATCATTGCCACACGAGTGGATTGCATGCAGATTTAAGTGTCAGAGTATTGTGCAGGAGATGCCGATTGAGTTATCATGGAATTCCTGATTGTCCTCATCACCAGAATCTTACTTTATGGCAAAGAAAATGTGGAGTAGAAAATACATGATCTCAAGGAGGAGGATATCAATGTATGCCCACCAAGAACATAATATTGAAAATATGCCAGACCATTTTGAAGAGTGCAAAATCTTTATCTTGATGTCTGTGTATCACTTTACCAGAAGCTAAGCAGTTCTGGGTTCTAATAGACAGAGAAATGAAAATAGTCGACTCACTGATTAAGAGGGAATTTTAGATTCAGAGAAAAGACAAAATGTTCATGATTAGCAAAGTGGTGGGATAGCCAACAATAGCAAGTATGGAAATGGCTTTTGTCACCTCAGTGATATAGAGAAAGTAACTGGCAGAAAACTCAGAGATCCATATAGTAGACAGTATTTGCACATCAATACAGAAGAAAAGCAAGTTTTAGAGCAACAAATGAAAGATAGTATTACATTATCAATTGTTACTTATTGATAGTTATGCACAGTTAGATCAAAGAAAACTGGAACGTATTCAGATAAGGCTTTCGGAGCAATCCAGAGCATTGTCCTGGAAATCCTTTTGTAGTATTTGGGGGAAAGAAACATCAACACAACTTTTGGTGGAGCAGGACATAAATCAAAATGAAGGACTAAGGAAAAGACAAGCTTGGTTGAACTCTGGCCAAGGAGTGATTAGAAGAAAAACTAATAAGAGAGGTAAATGTTTTCCCAGGGAGGAAACTTTCACAGGTGTAAAAGACCCGAGGTGTGAGTTCACCGACAAAGGACACTGACACAAAATCGGATGACCCTAGTGAAGATACAGATTTATTTGATAAGCTCGCCGAGACAGAATTGCAGATTTGACTGGTGATGAATATGAACTTAGGATAATTTTAAGAATGATTAAAATTTGTGCACTTGCTGACAAGTTGGCAAATCCTTTATCACTACGTACACTTTCGGATTTTGACGAGACAAGTAGGCCTATCACATCTGAGAACTTGTACTACCTGTACTGTTGATGTGAGGGAAAAGAGATGGGTATTTTGTCAAAATCAGCATGAAATAAATTGTTTTAATGAGGATTGTCTCTAACACCAGAGATCTGAACTTGATGAAAACGACCACTGTCAAGCAGATGTGCAGAGCATGGAATTCCTCAGAGACATACAAAAAGCTATGCCAAGCCCAAAGGGCCAGGAAGCTTGTACATGTTTGTAGGCATGATCGGCCCAGATGTTACTGAGTCATGAAATATTAAATCTATGTCATTGTCAGGAGGTGCAGTAAGAATACGAATGACAGGAATCGACTTGAGGCACATTTCGCCTCATCCATTGTGTAGCTTCTGATGGTAAAGTTTTCTTGGCAAAGTATCACAAAGGCTACAAAATCTGTTCGCTTCAGGAAGGACAGATTATCACCAACCTTTATCACACCGGACTACAGAGGCTTGAGAATTTACGAAGGCTCGGTAGATCAGGCAATCTGAGGTCGAAGTCCACGGTATTGTTTATTTACTGTCCTGTCCAAGGTAATCAGTTTCACCAGAAAAGGTAAAACTAAGAAAGAGCATTTGGCTCAAAATATCTCATATCTCTCAGTCACGGAGAGCGCCGGTGATCCTAGCATAAGCCAATCATCGACAGCTCTGAAAAGTGCTTTAATGGGCTTTAATGGCAGCCAGCTTCCAAATGTAGACTGAGAAAGCATGTTTTATTATCGTACGGGAACTTCCTCAACAACAACAACAACTTTAAAGTCTCGTTTCTTGCCCATTGGCGAATGGACTGAGGCAGAGTTTAGAAATTAAACGAACTTACTGTGACTTTTAGTTGGAATTCTGTCGATTCCATGAGTCAATGGAGGAACAAACGCCCTCCCGTTTCTGCCCATCCCTTGCCGTTTGTTCCTCCAGTTTGTTATTGTTATTCTTATATAAGACTATTAATATCATTACAGAAGCAAACTTCATTCTCTATTCGATAATAGGATGCAAGATATGTGTGGCGACTACGAAACATAGTTGTTCTGGTACAGTAGTATATAAAAGAGGCCAAAAACCCCATAGAGGTACGCTCCATATTAAGCCTCTTATGCCATGCCCAGCAAGAGAGAGCACCACCAGAGGAGGTACAGTAGCCCACGGCCAACATCCTCCATGAACCCTCCATTGCCAGGGGCCAAAAACCCCGAGGGGTATGTAACGAATCATAATAGTGCATGCGGGGTATACGTGATGTGTTATGAGCGATGTTCAGTTGATTGTAATTGTGTGCTGGGCCCATGCAAGTGTGTGGTGCGCAACGAAGGTCGCGGTTAGCATCGCGGAGCTTCGGGAAGGCTCTACACGAATCTAGTCAGATCTCGTGTGTATGAGATATATCACGTGTGCTGGCGCCAGCACATTCGACACAGTTCGAGTAGTTCGGATTGGGCTAGTATATATATGAGGGCTTGGCCGGAGAGTGAGGAGAGGACAAGTGTACTAGGGAGAGGACAAGTGTACTGCAGTGAGAGAAGTGGAATGCAGTGAGAGCTGTGTGCATCGGAGCTAGACAGCTGCCCTGAAGTTTGCATTGATATCAAGCACCTGTAATAAATTCTGTATCATTTCGATGTGAGGATTCCTGTTGTTATTTCTCCATCATTGTGTGTGTCTCATCCGCATTCACGGCCTGATCGCCACTTATAACGTCACGTATAACACCCATTCAACATCCAGAGAAAGTTCGTGACAGGGTACACCTAGCCCACGGCCAATATCATATACGAACTCTCCATTGCTGGGGGGGTCAAAAAATCCTGAGGAGGTATAGTGGTTTTGGCTTACTTTTTGTGGGGAGCTATTTTACAGGCTAACTTTATTGGATCAAGATTGTTGCCTGCCGTTAACTTTATATTAAACAAATTTCAATAGTTATACCTAAGGTATAATAAGTGTGCTTGGTTGAAAAGGGGTGAGTTAGAGAACTGCGGAAAAAGCTGTTGTCAAGAGTATTGTAAATTTCATGGTGCTGAAATTCCTACGTAAAGGCAGCGAAATCCCAGTACCATGCAGGTCCTGCAGTAAAGGGGTTCAGAGTGACATAGAAATATGTCAGGCATGTGAGTGAGATAGAATTCGTCAACAGCATAAAGCTTTGGAGAAGAAATCCAAAATACAGTTAAATTTGGTATTAGCTCATCTTATTTTGGTTAGAACATCCATTTAGAGAAATGGATTTACTTTGTATACTAATAAGTATAATGAATACAATGTTTTCAAACATGCAAGAAAATACCATGGACGAGCCCATTCCTGAGGTAGTCAAGAAGCGCTTGCAAAAGCCTTTACAACCTAGGAAATATCTACCTATTCCTCCACCGCGTAAAAAGAAAGCTTTGAAGAGAGCCATTGAAGAAGAATTTGACCCAATTCCTTGCGTCAAACGCATAAGATCTGTGAAGAAGTACCAGGAAGAACTACTAGACATGTTTGTCGAGAAAGAGACAGGCAAACTAGTCTTTACACAGACACTGTCACGAACTCTCGAATGTAAGGGGGTGTTAGTTGTGACGTTGTAAGTGGTGATCAGGCGGTGAATGTGGATGAAACGCACACACTAATGGAGAAATAAGAACAGGAGTCCTCCACATCTAAATGATGCAGAATTTATTACAAGTGCTTGATAACAATACAAACTTCAGGGCAGCTAACTCCGATGCACACAGCTCTCACTGCATTCCAGTTCTCCTCTTTTCGGCCGAACCATTATATAAATTCGCTAGCTCAAGCCGAACATTCTCCCTCTCGAACTATGTTGAACGTGCTGGCACTGGCACACGTGACATACTTCATGCACACAAGGTCAAACTACACCCGTCTGGACCCTTCCCGAATCTCCGCGTGCTAACTACGACCTTTGCTACACACCACACATTTGCATGGGCCCAGCACACAATTACGATCAACTGAACACCGCTGACAACACACACTCACGTATACCTCGCATGCACAATCATGATTCGTTACATATGTCCCCCTTTTAAGAATTTTGTAACTTGAAACAAAATTCTAAATACTCAACGAATCATGGACATTCTATCAATGGCAAAAATCTCCTTCGCATACAACATCTCCCGCCTTCCAAGCTCAATCTCAAGATGAAATTCAGTGGGAGATCGTTGTGATCAGCCCTATTACTTTCCTTTACCAGACACAAGAGGGACTGGACAAATAGTGTAAAGAGGGAAAAAAAAATCACTTATTCGTTTTTTTGCTTGAGACATACACCATGAAAAATTCAAAAAAAAATTATGCTTTAAAGAGAATGTTTTCTTCTTATTGTTATAATTTTATCAAATTTTTTGGCGATCATTCTTTCAAATGACAAGATGTAAAGGAATTTTTTCCTCTTTACAATGTTTGCTATAGACCTCTTTGGCTGGTAAAGGGAAATAATTCAGCTGGTCAAAATGATCTCCCCTTACACGAGTCCCTCTTTTGGGAGGGGCAGGTAATCTGCGAATGATCTCCCATTCAACAAGACCAAATAATCAAACAATACCAACTCGTGACACATGGTAAACCAAACGCAGCACTAAAACCAGTAAATTAAGTAACTAAACACTTCAACTAACTGTGATGATCACATATCTACATGTCACCAATAACATCAAAGACATCCTATAATAACATAATCTATATATATAATCTATACGAATGTCTTACATGGGTTAAATCCCTCCAGGTCCAAATCAACCTATACGACTCAAAAGGTCAGCACCAACATTCTCAGACCCTTTGATATGCTCAACACTAAAGCAAAAACTGTGCAAAGACATTGCCCAGCGCATTATTCTAGGGCTTTCAAACTTAGAACTGTTTAAGAACTCTAGAGGTCTGTGGTCAGTTTGTAAGGTGAAGTGCCTCCCATAGAGATGTAATGAAAACTTCTTGATGGCCCAAACTATGGCCAAGCATTCCTTTGCCATGGTCCATATTTCTTTTCTCTATCAAGCAATTTACGGCTTGCATAGGCTATGGGAATAAACGACCACTGACCTCCTGTAATAAGGTTGCCCCAAGTCCAACATCAGATGCGTCAGTCCGCAGAATAAAGGCCTGGTCCGAGTTCGGCAGGTGCAGAATCGGCTTGGAAACAATGGCTTGCTTCAATGATCTGTAGGCTTTCTCCTGCTCATCGCCTCACTCCACTGTGTTCGGCTGTTCCTTCCTTGTGAGGTCTGACAAGGGTGATGCCACAGCAACAAAGTTCAGGATGAACTCCTGGTAATACCCAACGAGTCCAAGGAAAGATCTCACTTCCTTCTTTGTCAGGGATCTCGAAGCCTCTCGCACCTTGATGACGTTGTCCTTCTGCAGTCCTATTGCCCCTTCTCTAAGGCAATGACCCATGCAGTCGACAACCGTTGCCCTAAGGACACACTTAGTTGGACGGGCTGTTAGATTTGCTTCCTTCATCTGCCGGAACAGTTCCTTCAACGTCCTCACATGTTCCTCCCATGACCTGGTATGCACCAGAACATCGTCGACATAGTCGATCACGTTCTCCATTAATTCCACCCAACAGCTTCTTGGTGGCACGGGTAGGGTGGCCCCAGAATTCATCATTCCGAAAGGCATCCTAACGAACTCATAATGCCTGTCAAGAGTCACGAATGCAGTCTTTGGAACGTCGTCAGGTCGCACAGGAATCTGCCAATACCCTTTACTGAGGTCGATCTTCAAGAAGTACTTATCCTCCTGCGTGTTCCGGAAAACTTCAGCCGGAGGCGTCATCGGATGTGGGTGAAAGATCGTGAGCTTGTTGAGCCCCCAATAATCTATGTAGATCCGATTTGACCCATCTCTTTTCTCTACGACCACCACGGGCGATGCATATGGTGAGGAACTCTTGGGGATGATGCCCATCGCCTCCATCTCCTTGAGTTCTGACTTCAGTGCTTCATGAATTACATGAGGCTCCGAGTAAGGCCTCTGGGGTACGGGTGTGCTGGATGTTCTGCCAGGTTGCTGCTCCCAGGGTGATCACTGAATATCTCTGCATACGACGATGCCGCAGCCTCCACTTCTTTCAGTTGGGAGCGGGTCAGTTGCTTGCCATATCGTAGGTCACTGACACTTTCCTTCTGGCCCCAAACTCCAAGTTCAGAGAGGTCTTCAGGACACACTTCTTCCTCCTCAACCTCATAAATCCTCTACAACTGCCATACTTGCAGCGCTCACTGACTGGCTTATTTTTTTTTTACATGGAAAAAACAAACAAACAAACAAAATACCACTGATCCGGTAACAAGGACACTGTATTCACCATTTAACCTTAGTAGTGTCAAGAAAGGGATGATCTGCCGAAACTTTTTTTTATACTTTGTATGTTGACTTAAGTTTTAGATAGCTACAAAACGATGTTCGTTTCGCACGTATATTACCATTTTTGTCTCACTGTTATTTCTTGAACATGAATGCATATCATAGTGGAAATGTTGCATTGTTTCTTCTGGCGCTTTTATGGTTAAGGTCATTAGAGTGGTCGACTTCGAGGCGCCCGGTGCAATTTTTTATTACATGCTTCCCACTTGTCCACTCTCCCCCCTTATACCC
>JBCEWB010966366.1:0-15276 GCA_039654565.1 Peronia peronii | reverse complement strand
AATTTGAAATTTCGCTACATGGCATTTTCAAAAATTTCTAGAAAATTTTCTATTGCATATAAAGGGCTGAAAATAAGCAACTTTTTAGACATTATGTCAAATAAGATGTTCACAAAGTTTTATCCAGTTTTGTAAAAATTTGACGGACTAGATAGATTTTGAAGTTAGCCATTTTAGATATGCCAAAATCCAAGATGTGGTGTTGCCATGGCAACTATTTGAAAAAGTCAGTTTTTTTTTTTCACTGATTTCCTCTAATTTGAACATGCCGAATGCGATGGACAAGGTTAAAATAGACTATCTTTAATAATAAAAAAAAAAATCACCTTCAAGACCCACCCCCTTAAATTTTTGACATACTGAGCTCCATGGATCGTGTTTATTTCTTTAAGTGTACTAAGTTAGTTGCCGGTAGACAGTTCGTCTCAAATCTTAAGACATTTCTGTAAAATAATGATGATAATGATAATAATGTTTTGTACTTTCATAACAGTTTTCAGACTGTTTCCTCAAAGTCACCTAAGACATGAAAATGACACTTGACAATCGGCCATGATTCACACACTAAAAGAGTCTGAAATCACTGAGATGCAACAGTGACATCAGCAGATTCACAGCTTAAATCTTAAAGTGTTGGCTAAAAACTTTTCTGTGATATTTATTCGTCATTGAAAAAAAAGAAAAAAAAAAGACTCCTAAAGACAAAACACAACTTGGGTTGAGAGTGAGTGACTGACTGAGTCTCCCCCTTCTACTGGTCTGACTGGTCCTCTAGACACCTCTAGAGATAAGTTTCACATCCCTCTAACAAATTGCTTGTAAAAGGTAATGACTTACTTCCCACGCTGCGGTCAGTGAGAGCACTGTCCAGGTGAATGCAAAGCTTGTCAATCAACTCGGGAGTGAATGACTCAATATCAGCTGGGACCTTCTGTGGAGTCTCCTTGACCTTTGACCCTTTCTGACTTGTAGCATGGCCTGCCTCTTCCAAGACTGATAGTGGCACAGTGCCTGTAATTAATCCATCTGGAAACAGCTTGTACGCCATTTTCAGACCTGTGGTTTGGAACAGAATCAAACGTTTCATTGAGGGAATAATCTTTTTTGTTTTTGCTCTATTTGTTTTGATTTTTTTTTTTTCACATCTGATATATTACTTTATTAAGTCTCCAGTGATTTTTCAAATATATTTCAAAATTTGTAAAGTGTAAATTTTTTCCATTTCATCATGAATGACACAGGGTTCATCAGATGAATTGCTAAATTGTCTCACAACTGCAGGGAGTGAAGGTTTTGGATCCTTGAGTCTTATATTCTGGAATGTGTGACAAAATATGGTATGATGACAGGATGACAAAAAAATCAAAAGGGCTAGAAAATCTGTTCTATCTAAGAATTTTCCCTGAGTTAACTGTAATTTCCATCTTGAAGCTGAAGACATTTCTCTGAAATAATGATGACAATGATGGCTGCTCCAGTGAAGAACCAAAAGATAAAAAAACTGGCGCCGTCTATTTGGGCCTATTGGTGCAACTAGACCTGGAGTCTATTTGGGCCTATTGATGCACCTCCTTCTCTCTGTTCGTGCGTAAGAAAATTATTGTATCCAGTTAGTTATGTAACGTGTCAAAAAAAAATGAGAACAGACACTCTTATATGCGAGCCAATACAAAATTGTTTTGCCTTTACTATGTGGTGCAACTTTTTTCTTTGCCTATGCTTCCTCATTGCAATACTAGGCCCAGATAGACACTCTGAAAAAAATTTGGCCAATACCATCATCTTCAAAATTTTTAACCTACTGAGTTCAACAGATTGTTGTTTAGTGTATTGAGCCAGTTGGTGATAGACTGTCCATATTAAATTTTAAACTGTATTTCCATGAAACAATGAGTGTGATGATCCTGATGATTTTTCTTGTTGCTTTGTTGAGGGGCAAGCAGTCTTGAAAATCTGGCGTTCAAAATATTTCATTAATTCCTAACGGATTAATTCCTTTAACTTAGTTGTTAGCTTACTTTTGTGTATTGAGCAAGTTACTGACTGACAGCCTTTGTCTTGTACTTCAGGGTATTTCTATAAAATGGTGATAAAAGTGATGACAATGATGATGATGAAAGCCAAATATGTTTCATACTTGGCATCTGATAGGTATTTATTATACTGAGAAGACTGTTTCTTGTTTGCATAAATCAGCAATTTAAGTTAACTGCCAGACGACAGTCTCTGCCTTGAAGAAACATTTCTGTATAATGATGTTGCCAGTGGTGATGATAGCTGTAGAGTCTAGTTAAAATTCTCACCTCCTGACAGCATGAAGAGATTATCATAGCCCCTCTCTACCAGTGTGGTGGCTGCCCTGTGTGAAATCCTCTCATCTTCATCATACAGCAGGATAATTTTCCCTGGCTTATTTTTCTGTGGTCTGGTTAAGGTCTGATAATGGAACTTTCAAAATTAGCACTCTAGTGCCAGCAGTTCATCACCTTTTCGCAAATGTGGAGATGTCTCATTAAAAAAGCCCAAAATCAGGGGGTCATGGGCCACATGCATATATATAATGTCTAAGACTGCTGGATGCCATTATTCATGATAACTTATATTATAATTGTTGTTATAATATAATAATATTTTTATACCCCTGACTGTCAATCTATTTACCAGCTGTCTGTATACATTTTGTTTTAACAAGAACAAATGATGTCTATTTCAGATTTGATTCTTTATGAGAGACTAATGTATGAATGACATCAGCTTGTCTTAAACATTTTCATGTCTAAAGAGTTTCTGAGCATAGATTTTTTATATATTATTTTTATCGTTCAAGGGTAATATCAATAGTTGGGTCTTTCATTTATTCATCTTGTGGTAACATTGTCGACATTACTATCTGCATAAAAAGTTCATCCTGCTACCATCATCTCAAACACTTTCATTGGGTATTTCTTTTTGCAGTGATTATTGGGAACAGTAAATTGTTATCATAACCACCTCTATGTAACCTGTATTTTATAATTATTCATGTCACCAGTCAAAAATCATTGGAATCATATGAAACTTCCTGTTTAAATAGATGAAGACTCTTGTAAAAAGATACATAATTGAGCATGTCCTTTGTCTCATAGTTAACAGATCTGGCCAACATTGCTGTGGGATAGTTCTTGGCTGAAATGAAATGAAAAAAAAAAAAGAAACTAAATAAAAGTTCTTTGTCTTAATAATTAAAATCCCTTTTATCTATTTACCTCTCTCTTCCCTCTTACACACATATTTTCTCACTTTCTCACTTTTGTTTTAGTTGTATTCAAATGACTGGCCGCTTTTATTTCTATAACAAATCAAAGCCTCTCATTGCTGTTGGTAAGCTTTTCACTTCAAGGAGACAAGAAACATAATGAAGAGAGTATTACTCATAGTCCTCCTCAAGTATCCTTCTCTTTCTCTTTTTTCCCACATTTTCTCCTTGTCTTACAACATTGTCTAGATTTCTTAGGACATGTAAACATTAGAATTTTGAGAGATCATTTAAATTTTAAACCTGGCTACTGAAACTGTTGTCAAGCCAAACCAAATCTTTAGCAGCTATGCCTCCAATAGCTTCCAAAAAGTTTAATATAAAAAAAAAATGTAAATGAATTATTATGATTAAGACATGTCTTCATGCATGACAACAATGAAGACATTTGACTACTAGAAGTCACCAAATTTAAACACAGAAGAAAAGAAAATGAACATATAAAGGTGCCTGGCGTATAGGCATCAACCACTGAAGATCACATGTAAACATCTCACTTCAGGCATCTTTTAAATGGGACATAATGCAAATAAATAAGTCCACAGCACTATGTGACAACACACTGGTCCCCATAAAGATCTTCTTACACCAGTTGAGAAAAGGAACCTGAAATGGTAAGGTCATATAACAAGATCCAATGACCTTGATAAAATTACTACAATGTCAGTAAAGAAGGGAAGAATAACAAACAAACAAACAAAAATCAGAGGAAAAGATGAATTGACATTGTCCAGGAATGGACTAGGAAAAAATTGTGGACACTCAGGTCCAAGAATACAATGGCAATGGATGGAGATGAAGCACAATTTGTCAGAATGTGCTCTGATAATCTCACATGGAGATAAGGCCTGACAAGAAGAAGAAGTAACAATCACTGTGGTCTCTGCCCAAGAACCAGTCGCCTAAGAGCCCAGTCGGCCTAAGAGTCACCTCTGCTGCCAAACGGAATTTTTTCACAATAATTTACCTACCAAAGAACCGCTCCCAAATAAAAAAATCCCCCTCAGAGCCCGGCGCTGAGCCAGCACACAAAGTACTCATGGTATGATTTAACAACATGCTGTCCACTTGTCCATATCGTCTCAACACACCACACTGGGCATGTAGTAAAATGGGGAGGGGCTGGAGGGAAGAGGGATACGAAGAGGGGGGGAAGACACAAGGAGGGGAAGAGATGCGGGATGTGTGACTGTATAAGCAAACCAGACATGGGCTAGCCCATAATCATTTCTTTGTCTGTCAACATGTGGGACAGCGCCCATGATTGGTTCTGTGTAAAACATTATTTAGTCCCCTGACTGGTCAGTTGTTTTCTAATTTGGTCAGTCTAGCCACACTTGAGTCGTTCGTGCCATTCTGCGTGGGGTAACTAGCCACATTATGGGTTCATTTAACAATGATACTGTTGCGTGCAAACTCACCTGATCTTTGAAAGAAGTTGGGCATTATTGATGAAAGTATAATTTAAAAAAAGGTCAGGAACCCTTAAAATGCAACACACACACACACATATAATGGAGAAAGCTGTTCTTATCACATAAGTTGTACCTGTGATAATGTGGCACTCATCGTAGACATCCCTGTCTCGGACATCCAGTAACAGGTAGGGACACTGACTGCCCATCATGGGGAGAGGTTTGTTTGCAGCTGCAGGTGTATCCAGGTCTACCTCTCCCATACCATTGATCACTCTGTAATAATGAGAAAGAGGGGTAAAGTCAAAGGAGTTAGGCAGTACAAGGTATTGGTCCGTAGAGGTAAGATGAGCTTTATAAGATGAGATAGGGTGATGTGTTCTGGAATAAGGCAGGCCTAACAACATCAGGGAAAGTAAGATAAAGACATGTTGAAATAATAAGCCATAGATCAGGTAAGATGATATAATGATGAGGTAGAATGAGATATATGGGGTGAAATATGCTGAAAAACATAATGTAGATCTAATGTGATTTGGGAAGAAAAGATAAACCATACCGAACCAGCATGAGATAGTCAAGGTAACATTCAATATTGGGTAACTTAGAAGATAAAGTAGGCCTAATAAAGTTACTGAGTGTGAAACTATGATAGAGATAGATGGGTAAAGTGAGGTGATGGATGAGGCAGAGTGAGATGAGATGAGATGAAGTGGAGTATGGTAAATGAGGTAACTTAAATTTAATAAGATCAGAGAGTGTGAGATTAAACGTGATGAAAAAATACATGAAATGACAGATGAAGCAGAGAGTCAGATAAGATGAGGTGAGGTAAACAAGCTGAGATAAGAACAGGCACAAGAAGAACTGCCCATACATACAGACACATACAGACACACACACACATGCACAGACACAAGTGCAGAGAGAGACATGTGACGACCACTCACTGTTCCAGCCTGGATCTGCTGGTGTCCACTTCCGGTGAGTGTGACTGACTAGCTGACTCTCTGCCTGCACCGCCATTGGCTGCTTCGCCCCGCTGTATCCGCAGCACTTCCTCATCTGCTGTGTCTGGTCGGTCCGCTGAATGGTAGACAGAAAGTATACAGGTTGAGATTCACTGACAACAGATATTGCTGTTCTTGTAACAAATGGAAGTCAAATCATATCTCAACCCTCGGAAATTTAACTGTGATGCGTGTTGCGTCCATTGTTTTGAGCAAACTGCAGTTTGATTCTTTAAAGCCAAGCTGTCCTTAGTGCCGTATTCACATAGTGAACTACAGACTGTGACAAAAGATCATGACCTTTGCCCTTTGACTACATATCAAGTATGACACTTTCTAAAAACTGGCATTTTCATTTTCCTTCCTTCCTGATGACTTTTTCAAATTTATTTTTTTTTTAATCATGTGTCATATAAGTCAACAACTTTACACAGGATACGGATAAAATTAATTTGAAAAATTCTTATGAGGAAGAAAATGGAAGATTTTTAAAACGTGATCATATGCATTGTTGTAAATAAGGGACCAAGGGTGATGACCTTTTGTCATAGTCTCACACCAGTATTCAACATCATGTTACTTTTACAGAAAAGTGTATTAACTTCAGTAGAATGGCAATTTTTTTCAAACCGATGATAGTGAAGGCATTCAGACTTTCAAGGATCAATCTGAAAAAAAGCATCTCTCTCTTTCTTATTTATAGATTTTTTTTTTCATTTCATTTAAATGTCTTTAAAATTTTCAGTGTTTACAGCGTTTCTTATTATTTGCACCAAAAGGGCAAATTTTGGATTAACCAACCAATCCAATGTCCCCACTGCATAGACAGTACGATTAGATCAAAATTTGCAAATAGTGCTTGTTTATTCATAAAAAATGAAGAAGTCAGTAAATATTGTAAATTATGTTTGAGGTTGAACTGCATTAAATGAAATGGAATCTGTATTCAACCAATCCACTACACAAGAAAAGTGGGCTGCTCTGCAAAAATCTGTCCGGTGATGGAAATTTAACCACATTTTTGGTTAAATGCCATGTCAGCAAATGTTGAGATCTACCACGTACTTTAAGACATAGCTGGGTCCAAGTGTACAGTTATTTGGATAAAGTCTTTCAGCCTTTTAATAAGGTGGTGATTTCCATTTGTTTTTGGTCAGTCAGGGCTATTTGCTGATTTTATAGTAAGATTTTGTTGAAACACTGAGAAAAAAACTCAAACTACTTCTGAAAAAAAGTCTGCTCAAACTTCATTTTCATCACCTGAACAACTTTTTCCAGAACACAACACATACATCTTTTCAGTCAATCTGCCATACAACAATCAAAGACCTAAAAGTCCTGGACAGATCAAACAACACTTACATCTTGAGGTAGAATTTTCTGGGATGGTCTCCAAATCAGCATCAAAGTCCGCCACCTGGACAACCTGATCACAGACATACACAAATACTGGCATTAATTGCATGTACAACCACCAATGAATTCACACAGAACCTCTATCACAATCTGGGCCCGAGGAATCTCTATTATTTTTTTTTTCTCTGAACATAAAATATCTGAAGATTATATCATGCTCAGATCCACAGTCCTAGATGTGGATTTTTACATTCGTACTTTAGAACTGATTATCTTTCAATAGTATTTCATTATCCTGTCACACATTATGGTAAAACTCTGACCTTCCCCACACACAAGAAAGAAGATGCCTGTCACAGGTCTTTAACTAAATGCAGTGATGTATCTACCATGAAACATTCATGTACATTTACTGACATTAAGTAGAATGAAATGATTACAGTTGCTTTCCACAGCAATCAACTGACAAGGTGTGGAAGTGTGGAGCAAATAATTTCAAGGATATTCTAGTCATTAGTCCAGAACTGAGGTTTTCTGGGACAGAGAGTCAACAGTCAATAAAATTAACTTTGATAGGCAGACAATCCTCACAGCTTTTAGATTTTGGAATACTGGATATTGCAGATTATTTAATGAAGTATTCATATTAATTAGAAAATGGATGTGCCAAAAAGACAGATATTTCAAAATCCAAAATGAATGTAATAAAAAAACATGAATTTTAGTAATGGAAATAACTCTTTGGGAGTTCATCCTAAAATCATGCCATATAATGTTTGGGTCATTATCAACATTATGGCACAGTGGGCAATTCCAAATATGTTCCTTTCACTGAGAAGATGATACAGACTGTGTAGACTAATCATTTCTATCACACATTAGTTACATATTCCTTACTTACCTCAAGACTATTTCTATTTGATTCCTTCTAAACATTTTAAAGCCTAAGTCTAGCTCCTCCCAGTTCACTTAACCCTTCTCAATATTTTAAAACCTAAGTCTAATCTTTGCCAGCTCATAAGCTGTGATTCCTCTCTCTAGAAATGGTTGTTAATAGTGTCAGGGTTTCTTCTCTCCCTTCGCCTCTCCCTCTCTTCCCTCTCTAGCTTCGGTTCACTATCATCAAGCTCCTAGGTGAGTGATAATATATTCATTTTTATCCTAAGATTCATTTTCATGATGGTGGCAAACAAAGTCATTTGCTATTATTAATACAGTAAATATCTTGACCACCTTTGGACAAAACATCTTTCTGTTCAATGTAACTCTGTATCCACAGAGGCCAAACATAAAATGGTGTGTATCTTAGGTGGATTCGAACAATGAAATCCTGTCTTACCAGCTGCACAAATGTTGGAAATTTCATCCTCTTGAAAATTTCATCTTTTTTGAAATTGTAATCTGAAAAAAAAAAAATAATAATAATAATTATATCATCCCAAAATTAACTCTCTGTATTCAAAAGGTCACACCTCATTCATGATGGCAAAGGATCAATTTTTAGCACTAAAGCAATAAATGGGAACATTTCATTTTGCACCAAGACAAACGATAAGTAAAATAATAACATCTTTCTGTGTCTCAGGTTGTTTCTTGATATATAAGTATAAGGGTGATAGGAGAGAAATCCCTGCTGCCATCTGTTTCACAAGTCACTTCTGTTGTAAAGTGGTGTTTCTGGGAAACTTATCATACTGAAAGAGGAGCAAACCTCTAATACATCAATTCCACATACATCTGAGACTTGCTTAAAATCCATCAACAATCTTTTACAGTGACGTGGATAGAACATATCTTGTCAACCAAGGTGTCACTGCAAACAAAGCAACATCAGTTTTTATCGACCAATTCCTTTCACTGTTACTTCCTGCGATAACAATTTACAACAATAGAAACTGTTGTCTTATATGTTGTGAATCATCTAGCATTCACCAATCATAGAGTGATCACGCAGAAACTCACAGTGTACCAGTTAACTCGATTTATTGCACGGAAAGATTCGGACATGGTGATACTAACAAATGTACTACTTATGGTTCAGACATATCTACAATCGACCACAAACATCATCATAATAATACTGAACATCAATATTATATCATTTCAGGACATGGACATAGACATGGGCATGACATGTGATAACTCATTATCTTTGACAGGACTACGTTGATGATTAACATAAATAATCACAATAATTATATTATTGACATTTCTCAAAGAGAAACAACTCTTGGCCAAGGGAAATAAGTAGGTCCCATAACCTGAACTACTTGAACTGTGATAACATCTTGCACTGTAAACATTTTCTTTTTGTTCTGTCAGTGCATGGATCACAAAGTTGACAGACATTCATAGCTCTTGTCTCAAAACACAAAAACTCAGCAGTCTACTGCCATCACTCTTAAGAATACAGTATATGCAATGAAAAAACCAGCATATACTGAATTTATAAAAATGACAGCTGTTTAGATATTAGTCCCTGCTGGTATATACAAGATGAATAATTTCACTTCCATACATCCCTCCTCAAGATGAATAATCTCACTTCCACACATCTCTCCTCAAGATGAATAATCTCACTTCCACACATCTCTCCTCAAGATGAATAATCTCACTTCCATACATCCCTCCTCAAGATGAATAATCTCACTTCCATACATCCCTCCTCAAGATGAATAATCTCACTTCCATACATCCCTCCTCAAGATGAATAATCTCATTTCCACACATCTCTCCTCAAGATGAATAATCTCACTTCCATACATTTCTCCTCGAAATGAGCAGTCTAACTTCCACACATCTCTCCTTGAAATGAGCGATCTAACTTCCACACATCTCTCCTCAAGATCACCACTTCAGTCCCTAACATCTACCCCGACATTTCCCAGTGTCAGTTTTAAATAGCAAAATTCAGCTTTCTGAGACGAACCCTACAGAACCTTATCTTAGTCCAAAATACCAGCTTTCAAACAATCCATTCTCATTTTTCGACATCAACTTTCAACATTTTCCATCTCACTCTGTTTCAGCTCCATACACCGATTCTCTGATTCACAGTCTCATAAATCAGCTGGTCACATTTCTAACCTTAGTTTCACATTCAAAGCCTAGCACGCCCAGACATAGCCTCTGGCATCAATCCTCAATATCACGATCTGAGTTCTAGTCTTGAACGTTCCAATGTTAGTTCTAGACATAAATATCATATCCCAAATCTAACATAAACATCGCTTGTTGTTCCATATAGGCTGCTCTAGACAATCAATGCCTCTCTAGACATCAATGTCTCAATTCCAGATATCAATCCTTAACATTTGCTGTCCTTCTTCTCAAAATCAGTTCCGGAGTATTCCTTAACTATGTCTCAAATATGAGTCTTTAAACATTATGCTGCAGTCAGGTTAGGCTGAATAAACTACATTGTACAATATGTTAATGGCTAGCCAAGACAGGCAAATCGCTGGCCATTTATTAGAACTGAGATTAGAGACGATTTGCAAGCCAGTAAGCTGCGATGGGATAGAAAACAACTTGCAGATCAAAGAAAAGGGAGGCGGGGGGTGGAAGAATGGGAGAAGGAGAATGAGAGGTCACAAAGATGTTTGTAAGAGTCGGAATGATAAAGAAAACAGTTGTGGGCTAGTCTGACGAACAAAATAATCTTACTGGCTGCGTAGCGCCAGAGAATCTCCTCCAACGTGTAGGTCTCTGGCTTGAACAGTTTGGGCCGACTTCTCTTCCGCTTCTTTGGGAAGACTGAAGAAGTGAAAATACCGCCTGATCCCCGACGGGGCATTGTGTCCTGAGGCTACACTGCTCACTCACGGACCGCGTAACAAATCGTCATAAAATATTCTAACTGCATACCTTGACACACCATATATTCCACCTCACAAAGAATGTGATATTTGAAACAGTCTATTGCAAGTCTTGAAACGCACTGTACAAAACAGTCACAGATTTAGACTTTTTTTCCCCGCCTTTCAAAATGTCCTTACACTGCTGACTTAGTGTAGTGTCATCATTTGTCTCATAAATCCAATAGTAACTGCCTGAAAATCAGCGTTGATATACATCAGTGTTGATATACAAAGCGTGGTCCTATGTTTATTATCTCATACTGTTATACAATTGCAGTAACCGAATAAACCATATTCCACCACTGGCACTGCAAAACACAGAGGACCAAATTATACCGAAGCTGTCCAAAGCCCTAAAGAAAGGACAATTCACCAAAAAAAACAAAATGCTTTAAAATCAAGGAATATGTTTCTTTGGGGGAGTATGAACCCTGCTGTTCACATAGATAAAATACATACATATCTTATTGTGTGATTTTTAGCCTATTACCGATAATAACATTGATAGCCCAGAGTTTCTGACTATCATAACACTGACAAGCTACATAACACTGACAGTCCTGAGTACTTTTTAGACACACGAAATATAAATATTCATATGCTGTATCTTTGTCGTCATACATGCTTCTCAGCAAAACGACGCCAGTTCTGTCTGACGCTAAACATAGGTTAAGAAGTTTATTCTATCATCACTTTTTAACAATAAAATTTGTATCATTATCTCGGAAAACATCCAATGGTTTTAAGTGTGCAAAACAGTTCGTCTACAGCGACATCGGCGTCAATATTTGTACACCACGTATTTTTCTGAGTTGATGGGTCTGAAATCAAATTTATCATCTCCTATGTATGTTGTGATATTAGCGTCCTAATCTGTGTCCCTGTATGACTTTACGGCCAGTGGTGCCCATCGCACTTGAGATATAAGCCTCACTATTTGATTTTTAACTAGGGTTTGAGTAATGTCAACGCTGTTCCCACTGATCAGATTCCCTGTCGACGAAGAGTCCACAGTTCTAGTTATGTGTGCGGTATGCCTGCCTCTTGCAGTGGCATTCTCTGCTTTTTTAATGAATCTACATCACTATTACAATATATGACCACTCTCGACTGTCTAACTACACCAGACCTGCACTCAAATGCGTCTCTGCCTTTTCTTTAATAGATGTTATAAAACTTCATGTTCCTAGCACAATTCTCCCGATAATTACAATGTCACATTGCCGATCTTACTGCGTATTGTTGGCAATATTTACAAATCATTAACCACACACAGAAAGGCCACTCTGGATTTGATCTGTTTCACTAAAACCAACAATACCACCACACACAGCACAAAATCTATTCTATGATTACACTACCTCCCGGAAATTGAAATCTGTACAGTGTTTATTCATTACAAAATGTGATTCCGTCGATCGATAAAGTCCCGGTAGTTTTACATACCGCTACATTTAAGCTACTACAGTAAATTCGTGCCATGCCAGTGCTGGTTTCCGTGGACTGCTCAGGAACGACTTCGGTTGTGTGGTCAGCCGGCCCCTGGGCCGCTACTACCAAATAAAAGAGCATGTAAAACTGGTCCTTCCAATCAAGCTAAGAAAACCTCAATAAGAGATCAAAAGATCTTAATTAAATCACGTTCATTTTGACGCCCAGATCTTACTGTTTCTTAGCGCAAAATCAGGGACCATTGGGAGAAAATGAGAACTAATCATTCATAACAGTTTGCTACTGAGATTCCGTCCTTTTCCTGAACAATTCAAGTGATTGCTGCCTGGCACTAAAATCAGGAAATCAATGGGCCGAAAGGCACCATCTGACTGTGTATGACAAGACAGTCTTTTGACTTCTTGAGTCTGAAAACTAAGGAATGCATCGGTGGAACTGAAATGAAGTCTATTATTGTCCACTGCTTATGACCACAACAAACCTTAATGATTAAAAAAGAAAGAAAAAGAAAAAAAAACAAACAAACAAAAATTATTCTTTTTTACTGACCAAAATGGGTGTGTTCCACTGCTTGGAGCTTATCATTTGCCGATAACAGAGCCTAGTGTTAAAAATGACTGTGTCCGCTCTTTTATAACTCTCCAACAACATCATGGAAAACATCCATCAAATCAGCGAGATTTAGGGATCACATGTAAAAAATGGAATGCAAAGAGATGTGGTAATTTTACACATCTGCCATTGTTGCCGAAAACACTACTCTCAAAATCAAGTCAAACGATCTGCACACAAACTTCGATATGCCAAGCATTGGCAAGGTTATGTTTAGATGGATGACAGCAATTGCCGACATTTTATGCAGGCCAGTATCCTCTCATGCTACTGTTCGCCTTAGATGGAGAGGCAGTGAGTTAGATCTCTTCGGAAACACAAAATAATGGGAGTGATGGCTCTTGTCTGAACAATGTCTGGGAAGTCTTCCTGAAAGTAGGCATCAATTTTTGCACCAGGCTGGGTACTGCTCACTGCTTTGAAAAAATGCACGCGTCGCTTCGAACATCGAATGTCTATCGTGCTTCATTTCATTATAAAATTGTCTGGATGATTTCAAATTTACTATAAAACGACTCAACGTCTCTCTCAGTCATGAACAAAAGATTCGCCATATCGGTGGAACAACGACTACCCAAAACAAAATTTATAATTTTTTCCGTTTTGTTACTGAAAACATCACAAGTTGATATAAGGCCAGTAATGACAACCTACTAATAATCATTTTTTAAAAATAACAATAAGAAGAAGAACAAAATGAAATAAAATACATGTAATAGTAAAAATGAATACATTTATAAATTTCTAAGAACGATCTCAGAGATGCACATAAGTTATTTGTTATAGCACTGTATGATAATACATATATTGTGTGCCAGCCGACACACAATTTTCTGTGTAATTACACAATTCATGTATGCCCGACTGGAAAAAGACCAAGCATTACGTGTTCACCTGTAGTAACTTAACTTTGATCTGCTGACTTAATTCAGGCCCACTGCCCTTGAGGCATACACTTGGCATAAGAACAGAGGACATACAACCTCGAGAAAGGTCTTTATAGCACAGTCGGACCGGCGGTGGCGTCAATGTGCGCGTGCAAAACGTTTGATCATCACAGTATGATTATTCCCCAACCTAATCAAATATATCTTTCAACAAGATGAAAGGACTCCCTCATTGTATTATTTCGTCTTTTAAAACAGCATTTTGTTCACTCTGTGAGTTAATGGTCACAAAGTTGAATCGCAATTTTCTTGAAAGAGCAATTTCGGAGAAAAGACATTTTGTCAAGTATTTTAGCACTGATTCTTCACCCTGATACAGATCACAGCGGATAACCAATAGACAACTGTTCCAGTATTCTTCCTAAATCATTCCCTCTCTCTTCCTTCCTTCCTCTTCACTTTATATTTCTCCTTCTTTTCACTCTCTTCCCGTTTTTCTATTTCATTAATTCCCTCTCTTTCTCTTTTCTCCCTCTCATGCATACCCATTTGAATAGTAAAACCGCATAGGAAGTAGACGGGAACAGAAACGGAGGAGAGAGAGAGAGAGAGAGAAACACGATTCCTAGACATTGAGGATAATGGGTGTTTAATTCAGAACATATCTATATTCCATTTCCACAGTTTTTGTCATCATATACGTACAGTGATATGCCGTAAGCATTCGAATACTAAAAACACTATAAAATGTAAAGCGAGGGAGAGAGCGGTGATTCTCCTTTCAATCCTAAGGAAACTAGAATTATCTCGGCTATGAGTGCGTGCCCAGTTTTCGGTGAGAAGGATTTTTGTGGGTAAAAATTCTGGAATGTGGAAATTTTGCCCAAAGAGCGGCGTCTACGCCTACTCTTCATTCTATTTTTACCTTTGTGTGGATTGGTGCTTTTCTTTTTTGACACCAAGCCGTTTACACTCATTACATTTATAACAGCAAAGGCATAAATATGATCATAACAATATCGACATTCAACAGCTTATCATGATGACTAGCATTAATAAATGGGACTGGCACCTGTTGGTGAACGCCATCATTATCGTAGAGATCTTGGTGATGGAGTAAATCAAAGGGCTATCAATAAGTTTCTGGGTGTTTAAGTGAGTGTCTGGAGAAAGAGTGCCGTTGAAAAGGACAGGTGTGGGCCGGCCATAAGTAGATGGACAGAAAGACAGACTAAATGATAGACTGGCTGAAAATGAATGACACACAGACTGATCGACAGACAAACAACAGACAGACAGACAGATAGACAGGCAGACAGACAGACAGATAGATAGACAGACAGACAGACAGACAGACAGACAGACAGACAGATAGATAGATAGATAGAT
>JBCEWB010966146.1:0-15278 GCA_039654565.1 Peronia peronii | reverse complement strand
AGATAGATAGATAGATAGATAGATAGATAGATAGATAGATAGATAGATAGATAGATAGATAGATAGATAGACATACAGACAGACACACAGACAGACACACAGACAAAGAGACAGACAGACAGACAGAGAGTGATCACAAAACCATTAGAAAAAGTTGTCGGAACAGAGTTTTCAAGAAAAGGGCGTTTTGTCAAAGTGTCATACGTAAAACAAGTTCTCAATGTTAGGTTTGCTTGGCTAGTCCTGAAACAGGACAGATTGTGGGGTCTTATCTTTACAATCTGTTTTAGTAAGTTGTAAATAATGGTGGAGTGGATTAGGAAAATGCTACAGCTGGATTTATCTCAGTTTAAAACGGCTCTGTGTATATCTGAGGATATTACTCATTTACTTACTTCAGTAAGCTGCAGTAATGGAGAGACCAGACGATGGAACTTAACAATGCAGTGCGTTCTGTCAGTAAGGTAGGCCAAATGAAATCAGTAATCCTTTTCTTTACAATGACTTTACAACAGAAAGGTGTAGATAATCAAGAACAATATCTAAGGAAATATGCAGAATTTTTTTTTTTTTTTTTTTTTTTTTTTTTGCGGGGAGGGGTGTTGTTTTATTTTTTTAAAGATTTTTTTATTCGTTTGTTTTTACTTTGTCGTAACTTTTCTAAAATGTAAAGCTTTGTTATTAACTAATACAGTTCAGATATCTCACTAGACATGCTTAAAACAGAGAAGTGGGGATCTTCATATCGCGCTTGATCATTATTTTTATTTTTTTGAAAAAAAATATTAATAATAGACTACGCTAATGTTAGGTATGGATGAGTCAGAAAGTCGCTTGATCCTCTCCAAGTGTTGGTTGACTTTTGAGGCTAGTGGATAACTGTTGGCCGTTTTGCTTGGCAAAGAACTTACGTTTGTGGTACTATTAGAGTTTTGACAATATTTGCTCTGATTATTTTTCCAGCTGTCGTAGAAACTGTCTATGTTCCTATATCACGCCAGATCTAATATTTCCCTGTTTTCTCGTCTCGTTTTGGAAGAAAATGTTTATTGAATTTACAATGTGTTCTGGTCTCAATGGCTGAAACGAAACAATTGTGCAATGATTTATTTTTATTCAAGGGTTAAAGTCTATTCATCCTCGTGTCAAAAGTCTTTATGTTGTCTCATGCATTATTGCCTAACTGCGCAGAAATAAAATATAGCATAGGGTCCTCCGTTCAAAGCTGTACGATGAAGTTCTCTGTGTTCAGTCCAGTTGATGCATCTTCCCGGAACTAGACTTTTTATCTTCTCTCTAGGATATGTCTTTTCCTAAAAGTCTCCCTTCTCGGTCTTCCGGGATTCTTTTCTTCTTGTTCTTCTTTTTTCCTCAACTTTTTCACGATTTCGTCCTCTCTCTTGCCTCTCTTTGCCTCTTCCCTTTCTCTTTCCAACATTTTTTCAAGTGTTTCTCCTTGTCTCTCCAATCGAGTGTCTTGTGGAGAAACACAGTCCTAAATTAGCCCCAGTAATGGCAGCCAACTACAGCAACGAGAGGCCTTTCCTGCAAGCTGAGTGGTTTGTCCAAGGCAAACTGAAGAATACACTTGTTTTTCCCGGCAAGATGCGTCTTAATCACCGAGTCTATAGACAAGGCAATAAAACGGATGGATTCATCTCATCTCAGCGCATGGCCTGATTCTGATGTATACCTACTTTATAAAGTTTAAAACGCCTATGTAATAAAAGATACTCATGAACATTTTTTCATGTTTCTATGTGGTCGTTTAGAACATCATGTATAAAAGATTTTTTAAAGCATGAATTTGAAGACTTTCCTCTTGAAACCACCTCTTAAATTTGCAGCGATAATCAAACACTTGCTATTTTCTTCCCCTAACTCAGTGTATACAGATGCCCGTACAATCTCATAGATGCACCCAGTTGAGAAGATTTGACCGATAATTTGAGAACTGGGCATGAACTCTTAACTAAGAGATCAGATTCAAGTTTTGAGAAAGCTGGAGTGGGTTTTCTGGTATGAACGAAAGTAGACATTACACGTATGTTTCCTGGTTTTCGAGAGGGAGGGGGGGGGGGGGGTCTGCACAACATGAAGTAACAGGCAACACTAAGGCTAGCATTGTAAATATGGCAGGGTGCGTAATTCACAGAGACACACAGTTTTATTTTAAAATAGAAAATATGATTTCAAAAAAGAAAGAAAACAGACAAACAAACAACAACAAAAAGACAAACAAGAAAAGATGCGACAAAAAATAGCACCATGTGTATGCATTTCTATGCCTCATTTACTCCAAATTAATCATCTGTAATCCCCTATCAGCATCAGTTTAAACTCAAAGTGCATTCCCAAGTTTAAAAGAAAATCTAACTGAGCGAACAAGCCCAGGTACAGCTTTGGAAAATAGGACGTGCAAACAAATCTATTATATGCCACTTCCGGGAAGGCGCGCGCGAACTCTCATTGGTTGAGGCTGGACGGACAGATCTGCGGCACGAGACTCTCCGAGCGTGTAATTAGACGTTGGAGTAGTCAGGGTGACGGGCAGAAGAAGTTTCGTCCATCTGAATAGCAGAGCTTCATCTGGTACGATTTGGACGTCTCTGACGATCCCACTATCCTGGATCTGGATGGCATTTTTATATCTTGAAATCATTAGTTTGTTTCGTCGGTGTGGCGCGCAATCCACTCAAGTCAGTTTGAGTACTTTTTTTTTTCACCAGAGAGAAAAAAACTGATGTCAAATTATAAACAGGAGATTTTCCGTGGGATCTTTGCAGATTTTTTCCTGCATTTCTGTTGGTCAGTTTGACTCAAGATGGTGTCACAGTAGTAGTTTTAGCTCACCTTGACAAGGGAGTGGGGAGGGGGGGGGGGAGGAGTGGGAGAGAGAGAATCTCGAAATTCCCAAATTTTGGACTTACGCCAAATGCTTGCGACACCGACGGTTTGCCATTTTCAAAAAGCTGTTGACATCAGCAATGGAAATAGCGTAATGAAGAACGTCATGTAGTAGAAACACAGCCTACAAGGCCTGGATCTGAATGTAGCTATTGAAGTGTTTCTGAAAAAAGGTATTTTACACTTTATAAGAAAAATTACAATACTTCTTTGGACTCCACCCTTACTATCCCTGTTTGTGCTTCTATCTCTTGTTTGTTTGTGAATCTGTCTGTCTGTTTGTTTGTCTCTGTGTGTATGTGTCTCTCAGTGTGTGTGTGTGTGTGTGTGTGTGTGTGTGTGTGTGTGTGTGTGAGTGTTTTTGTCTGTCCAGGTGTCTTTCTCTTTCCCTGTCCATCCTTTTACGAACAAGCATGGCGTCATTTTGTTGGAAGGAACAACTATATAGTCATGTAAATCGGACGTCCCGGAGTTAAGAGATGTGTGTGGTACGGGCCAGGATGATGGATCTGAACCTGGATATGGTTGGGGCGGGAGGAGAACGGATGGGTTGAGCGTCACGTGATCAGATGGGTGCCTATTTGCCAACTCTTACTCAACCCTGATTTTCATCCCTACTACTATCATAGTGACGCCAGAGAAGTAGATCACTGTGCTACTGAAAGCTCTTTAAGTGAAAAGTAATCAATGGGAAATCCTTGTGCTCAGTCCTCTTACTGCTCTTTGCCAGACAAAAGAGGGATTGGACAAGTAGTGTAAAGAGGGATAAAAAACAAAAGGCGCCGTCTATTTGGGCTTATTGGTGCAGCTAGACCTGGAGTCTATATGGGCCTATTGATGCACCTCTTTCTTTCTATCCGTGCGTAAGAAAGTTATTGTATCCAGTGAGTTAGATAACGTGTCGAGAGGACCCCCCTCCCCAACCCCCCTCTCCTCCACCCCCCCCCCCGAAAAAAAAAACCTGAGAACAGACACTCCTATGTGCGAGCCAATACACAATTTTTTCGCTTTTACCATGTGGTGCAACTTTTTTATTTGCCTATGCTTCCTCATTGCAATACTAGGCCCAGATAGACACTCCGTAGCAATACTAGGCTCAGATAGACACTCCGTAGCAATACTAGGCCCAGATAGACATTCCGTAGCAATACTAGGCCCAGACAGACACTCCGTAGCAATACTAGGCCCAGATAGACACTCTGTAGCAATACTAGGCCCAGATAGACACTCCGTAGCAATACTAGGCCCAGATAGACACTCCCTAGCAATACTAGGCCCAGATAGACACTCCCTAGCAATACTAGGCCCAGATAGATACTCCGAAAACAAAAACGTTACTTAAGCGCCCTTTGCTTGAAACATACACAAAGAAAGATTCTAAAAAATGATGTTATAATGAGAATGTTTTCTTCTTAATGTTACGATTTGATCAACTTTTTTGGTGATCAGTCTTTCAAATGACAAAAAGTAAAGTGAAATTTTCTCCTTTTACCTTTTTTTGCTCAAGATTTCTTTTGTCGGGCAAAGGGAAGTAATAGGGCTGATTAAAACGATCTCCAATTGTTACGTGCTATTCTCACTGTCAACCCCTCCCCCCCCTACCCACACACACACCCACCCCTCACCTGTCCCCCTCTCCTCACATTGTCTGGACCAGAATCGAGTGTTGTTCTTCCTTTTGCTTAAATCTTGTAACATAATCACTCCAACTTGTACCATTTTCCCTTTCAATTTACAGCGTGTTCTCATCACAATGATCTATACCCCTATTTCTTCTTACATGCATCCCTTCCACCAACGCCTGTTTTTTTTTTTTTTTTGGTTAATGAATAATCGCATTCTGTAATTAAAGTTTGGTTTTCTCTATCCCTTACAGTATAACCACTTCTACCTACCTCCCCTTTCCCCCACACCAAATCTCTCCCTCATCCCTTCCAGCGATGTCCTTCAGGAGAGCGAGTGTCCCTCTCTCTCTTTCTCTCTCTCTCTCTCTCTGTGCGGTATCCCACCCCCTTCTATCTCTTTCCCCTTCTCTTACCTATCTTTTTTCTCTCTTTGTTCCTCTTTTTCTGCCTGTCCCTCTCCCCCCTCCTTCTCTCTCCCATTTCTCTCTTTCTCTCTTTTATTTTTCTGTCTATCTCTCTCCCTTATGTCTGTCTCTCGTACTGTTCTTCTCGCCCTATCTCATCCCTTTTCTCACTCTTTTTCTCTAACTGTACTTTTTTTTTCTGTCAGTCCATCTCTTCCTCTTCCGTCGGTTGCTCCCTAATACTCTCACTACTCCATCTCTCGCTCTTTCTCCGTTTCTGTCTCTTCTTCTGGTTGTGTGTCTGTCTTTTTCTTCTATTGTTTTATCTCACTATCTGTCTCCCTGTACTCTCTTTCTCTGTTTGCCTCTCCCTCTCCCTGTTCCCTGCCCTCTCTCTTACTTTCTCTTTTTCTGTCTTGCCTCTTCATCTTTCTCTGTCTCTTTCCCTGCTTTTCTCCTTTTCTCTCTATTTCGTTCTCTTCTTCCTTGTCCTCTTTTTCTTTATCTCTCTTTATAGCTGTCTCTATTCTGTCCCTTTCTTCCGCTGTCTCTCCCACCTTCTTTTTTTTTTTAATCTGCCTTTCTGGCTGTGTCGTTCTCTCTCTCCACCCGTCTATCCTCTTCCCACTCTCTTGTCTCTTTCTCTCTCTCTCTCTCTCTGCTACCTTTCTCTTTCTCTCTTTCTATTTCACCGGTCAGATAATGAGTATTTGCCTTGATTCTCCTGTTTAGACAATTGAAATTGACTCAACCGGAGTGACTTCCCCTTTTTCCTCACACAGTTATGGAACCTGGGCACTTCCAATGGCGTCCACTTCCGGTGCGCGGCACCAAACCGTTCTTTGATGTTGTTCCACCCAGTTCATATTTGTTCTGTCCAATACTCCACCGGTCGGATTCGATTAGATTTACTCGCCATTAATTAATAACTGGGATTGGAAAATGTCCACACCAGCGGTCCAAAAATGTTTGGTCCGACAAGATTTTAGAGACAGTGGCTGTCAATAAGGCATTTTGTTTGTCTGTCTCTGTGTGTATATAATTATGTCTATTGTCTGTCTGTATGTCTATCCTATCCTTAGTTCAGCATACAAAAAATGGGTTGTGTGTGCCTGTATGTAAGTCTGTCTGTCTAGCTGTCAAATCCGTAGCTCAGCTTCCTAAACATGAGACATTTAAACATCAAAACGGTGTTCAGTTCTTTTATTTAAAATACCACAAATGCGGGAAGGTAAAAGAAAAAAAAAAAAAGTCCGTTCTCTGAAGCATTTTTATAGGCAGGTAATTATTTCACTACAAAGCCGGAACTCTGAAGTAATTAATACCCAGAGGGGGCTAACAGGGTTTCAATATGTCGCCTAAAACACTAAACTGATTATATTTGAATTAATCTAATTCACTTAATCCAGACCCCAAAATGAATTATGTCTGAGGTTTTACAGGTCGCTATTCAACTTACAGACTATGGATGTGTCTGGAACATTTGATTAACTCATGTAAACAAATGTATCTATGCAGTGCTATGGAGAAGACCTTCGACTGGTGAGTATTTTCAATTATGAATTCAATGCAGATGGTTAAGGATTGATAAGTGTTCTGCATTTTAAGATTTATTTTCATGCCGGATACGTTTTTCATGATTTTATTCGAATTTTTGAAAGGTTGAGAAGTATTAAAATCAACTTTTGAGAAAGAGAATGTTCAAAGTATTCCTCTCATTTGAAAACAGTTCACCATATTTATGATGGTGCCCTAAAGCAAGAGCTTCACATTTCTTTCAAATTCACTCACGATCTTCGACTTGATCAGAAACAAAGAAAACCAACAACGCTTGTCTGGAACAGTGAATTAAATAGTTACACAACAAATGGGAAATTTGCTATGAACCAATAAATGATCACTGTGAAAAGTTGCAAACTGCACGATCGCCAAAGTTGTTGAGGAGTGTGCCAATACATGCTTTGCAGGTACTGGCATACAACGGCGAAAGACGGCAAACTGACCACCTACAATTCTCTAAACTTTATGTTAGAAAACTTTTTAGAGTATTATCATTGTTTCAGGTTAGGTTAGGCTAGGTTAACCCTATAGTCGTTGAGACATCACTTCTCTGATGGCATCCTGACAATCTTCATCTGTTCCGATTTTCCTCAAGTTTCAATATTTTGAGTGTGTGGATATTTCAAACTGTATTCACTTTTTTTTCCCTGTACGTTCGACTATAAATGGTGGCCAATCTGTGTCTGTATTCCTCAAACTACTATTAGAAGAGAGATGAGATGATTTATCCTTGTCCTCATCATCTTCATTTTGTTATCATTATCTTTACATCACTATCATTATGCATGTAGTGTCTCGATGCTCAGTCGTGGTTCTACAATAATGCCTCTCTACACTAAAACCCCTTGCCGATGTCGTGATCAATTCTGACTATCAGTATCTCCCTTCAACTTTTCAGCGAGTCTGTTCTTCCCTTTGTGCGCTATTCTCTCGTTGACAAACAAGTGTCAGGCTTGGCTTGTCCATCACTACCCGAGGCGGCCACGAGTACGCGGACAATGTGTTCCTTGCCTGGGCCATCCATCATCCCACTGCCACGTGGACAATAGCGCCATATGACAGGCCTCTGGTCTGCGCAGTCAATAACCTCCTAAGTCTCCCACCTTTCTATGGGCCTCTGACATGCTACTTTGATAGCACAGTCCAGATCCGGGCAAGGCATAGCCGTTATTGGCAATGTCCATTATAGACATTGATAACCACTGAGATACTACTGTTACAATATATAGCAACAATGGTTTTCAAGTAGTCCCTGATTACGGCCCTAACGAACTGCTTTAACATATGAACTAATAATTAGTATTATAATTGGTCTGTTGTCAAAATTTTCCCTTTGTGATACAGATCTAGAAGTACTGTGTATGATAATGATAACGGGTTTATCATCAATATATTTTTCATACATAGAGTTATTGGGTGTTAGTGAAAGAGAACTGACTTTACTTCACACTGGTGGCTGCAACTCTTCTGTGTCGAGCCATTCACATACAAAATTAACACTTGCAAGATCAGTAAACTCCAATTTTCTCATCAAAACCCTATATGCGTAATGACATACGACTTATTTTACCCGATGACAGGACCTACTCTAAACACAGGAACGAACTATAGAAAAGGTTACTGGAATGATGCAAGATGCACTACTAGAAGATGGGTCAAAAGTTAAAATGATAAAGTTGTACATATAATGCAAGATACATTGACAAAATAGACACCTAAGCCATATAAAATTAAGATACAATATTAAATACAAATAGAGACCAAACCCATAGAAAATTAATATGCGGATTTTATTAATAGAGACTGAAAGCCGTGAAGAATTAAGATACAAGATTCATAAATAAAAAAAAAAAAAAGGATTAAGTCCATAATACAAGACACAAGATTCATTAATAAACAAGGACCAAGGTGATATAAAGTTAAGGTACAAGATTCATAAAGAAAGAAGGAGCCAGACCATACGCAGATTCATAAATAAATGAGGATTGGTCTTATAGATCATTAAGATAACGATTTATTAATAAATAGAAACTAAGGCCATATAGAATTAAGGCCCCTTTGATGTGGCAGATGACAATATGGACAAACATGAGCATACAGTTCTGTTCTGTTGGTACCATAGCCGTCGATTTGTTTTTTGGTGGTGTTTGATTTATAACATCGTGGTGTGGCTATCGATAAAGTGACCGAAATCTTCGATCTGCAAGGAAGAGATTAAGCTTTACTGTGTTTGATTTCGCTTTGTCGTTTTTCTTCGTCTTCTTCTTTTATTTTTATTGATTTATTTATATTTTATATTTCATATTTTATATTTTTTAGTTTTTAGTTTTTTTAAAATTTAATTATTTATTTATTTATTCATTGTTTGTTTGTTTGTTTTTTAGTGTTGCTCCCGATTTATTTCTGCCTTTGACTTTGAGAGTGTTTCGCTTGTTCTATCTATGTCTAAGTCGCTGTTGCTTCTGTCTTCTTTTATTCCTTTGTTGTTTAATGGCATTGTTAATATTTTACTTTCTTAACACCTGTCTGATTAATTCACGATATTTATACTACTTCCATGTTTTTTTATATTTGATGTATAGAAAAAGAGAGAGAGGATTTGTGTAAATGTTATGACAGTAAAAAGTCAGACCATTTTATAGGTTATTGCATTGAAATGATAGCAGGAATGAAAAATATTAAGGCCATACTTAATTTGCAAAATGTTTCATGCAAAATGGATTTTATTTAATTTGATAGTTTTTTCATAACAAAATTATGAATTTATTTCATAATGTATTATCAGTAAAACTTTGCATTACAATAATTCAAACAAGCTTATTAACACCACAAAACAAAGTCAAACACAGAACAGAAGAGGAGAAAAAATGCAATATAACAGTTACATTTGTCTGGTGACAGCCCATTTACAAAGACATATTTCACATGCACCCAGCTAATCTCCCAGATTTCTGAAGTCTTCGTTCCAAGCTCTTATTTTGGCATGAAATATTGGGTGTGACAATCTGGCAGTAAACCATGTTTGGTTAGGGCAACGAGATTATTTCCTGAAGTGGCGCGAGCAAGGGGGGCCCGAGTGCTCGTGAGAGGCAACTTCACGTCGGTCCTACGTCATTGTCAAGCAATAAAGGGAAAATTATCCGGTCATAAAGTTTCTCAAACCGCCGGGGTGAAATGTTCCTTTGAACACCCCCGGGACTGTAAACATCAGACGTAACGCAAATGCACAATTTGACAAGCGCTTAAATTTTCTATGATTTTCTTTTCTTTCTTTCTTTTTTAGCCCTCTTCGTTTGTGTGTATGTGTATGTGTGCACGCGCTCGTGTGTGTCTGTATGTGTGTGTGTGTTTTGGTGTGTTTTCATTATTTTTTTTTTTTACGTTCTGTTTATGCTGGCTTTTGTAGGCTTGCAAAGAGATGCCGTTTTATTATTTTTTTTCTTTACTCCCTCTATCAGTTTAGATAAGCCAATCTGAATAATCAGGCTTCGAAGTTTATGAATAGCGAGGACGTAATTGCTCTATCATAAGTTAATTTGGGAAACATGCCACTGACTTCAAAGTCAAATATCTACCAAAAACAGTTCTGCCGTAGTCTTTGCTTGCACGTGATCTTTGTAAGTTTCGTTGATGTTCTCGTTACGTTTATCTTGTTGGTCTTCTTCTTCTTGTTCTCGTTCTTCTCCCCTTTTTTTTTTTCTTCATCTCCCTCAGCTGAGATAACTTTCCGCTGGAGGTTGAAAAGCGAAACGTAAACCCTAACCATATGTTTCCCTCATCTTTTTCTCCTGTTTTGTTCGGTAATTTTCCCTTTTTTCTTTGTTTTTGTCTTCATTTTCATCTTTATGAACGTTCTGTCTTTATCTCATTATGTTTAGCCAAAAAGATCAGTTATGGACGCCCCATGTTGTGAAAGGCGCCACTGCATTTAACTGCCATATGATTTCTTCAGTAGTCGCCTTCGAATCCAGGACTGTGAGTTCTACACAGTGAGAACTGCTTAGTTTAGCTATCATTAATGACTACACTCATCATAGCCTTACGTTTCATCCCTGTATTGCTGGAATGTGGTGGAAATGATATGAGCGAGAAGGAGGTTCGGGGAGGGACGGGGAACGAAGGATGTCATGAGGAGAGGGAAAGGAGGGGAACGTGTGACGTAATTATTTCCGAGAAAGAGCTTTGCGCAAATTTAGAGATATTCAGGTGTTTTTGTTTGTTTGTTTTTTAACTAACTGATAACGAAAGTGCGCTGTCTAGACGGCAAAGAACCAGGTAGACCTATATGGTATTGCGTTGTTAATTAAACGGACACAGGGGAGAGAAGAGAGGAATGAGAGAATCAGCAATGCAATTAGTATATCCATCATGATTTCAGACGTCTAATCGCCTCTTGCAGAATCCTCAATCCTCCGTTACACAGTTACGTCGTGCCTATCTGCTGACACAGAGAACCGTGCTAGATGAAAGCATCGGCGTATTCTGAAGCTGTAAACAATGTCGTTGTGCTCTGAGAAAATACCTTTTTTTTTTTAAATCACACTTTAATCCTATAAATGTCAAGGTGATAGTCTGCTCAAAGACCCGATTATTACACTTAGCATATGACAAACTTTTCCAAAAGTGTATAAATGGAATGGCTATACACTTGTCTTACACACTCATTTAGCATTAAAGACTAAATATACTACCTATTTCTTGTACGGGAATACACATCACTTAAGCACTTGAACATTCTAGTATCTTCTTCTGACACTTTAGGATTAATTACATACTTCTCAGCCAATACAAAATACGGAAATTCCATATTATGAAATAGCGACTTGCTGTATTAGATCCTTCATTCTCGGAAAATTTAAATTTATTTGTGTGTGTGTGTTTAAAGAGATATGGCAAATCAGTTAGTCTCCATTTTCTGGAATCAGAAAGTTTCAGTGAAAAGAGGTTTTGTTAATGTACATTAGAATGCCCCCTCTACCCCACCCCTTCCTGTTCCACTCCCGCTTCAAAGAGCTCACTTAGCAACCAGAGAACCCGCCATGATTTATGGCCGCACCTGTCTAGCAACGGCAATCGCCACGGGTAAGATGAGCCTTTGCTTGGACTCAGGCTGAATCATCGTATGTCAACCCACCCCTCCCGACAATCCCTCATTTCCTCTTTCCCAACCGTCCCTTCCTGTTCGCTGACCGCAGCCATATCTCTTCCTTTCCACGGCCCTGCATCAGCTAAGGAAACCGACAGGACCGTAGAAAGCCTGACATGGTCAACTTTGAATCGACAAGAACAATCATAATAATCCTTTTCTAGGATATAACGATAATGATGATAATAATAAGAATAATAATGACAACAACAACAACAACGTCAGTGACAACGTCAATGACAATGACACAATTTATATTTCACTTGAACTTGAACCCGAAAACTGTCACTGAGTAGATTCCAACAGAGCACCACCTACTCGAAATGTAGCATATATATTTATGTAAACACAAGAAAGAAACAATATAAACAGCAAACGATGACCTAAATCTTCTTAACTACTACCATCATCTTGCGAGTGCTTGCCACAATCAAACTCTGTGTGGCACTGGCAATGTCGGGCTGTTGTCTCAAGCGATATAATAAAAATAAACAAATAACAGAAAAAACAAACAAACAAACAGAACAGAACATATAAACAACTAAAACAAACAAAGAAAACAAGACAAAAAAATAAAAGAAGGTCGTATGTTTTTATCTTGGAAAAACAATTTCAATTTATTTTTTTCCAGTCAGCAGCAAAAATGCTGTCCTTAAGTTCAGATTGTGATGGAGATCCGTATAACTCGGATCCCGGCGTTCCTTAAATTTATATCCCTTGAGTTCATATTCCTGACAAGATACATTAAAGCAGCACCGTTTACTTAGCTATTAGTTCATTACGCTAATCTCCTTAATATGTGCGTGCAGGCACGCGAATCAGAGCGAGCGCTAGCACGCGACAAGCTGGGGATACGACTAATGTGACTATATTGGCCACCTATGTACATTGATTAGAGACTATTGGCACAATAGTCGTCTTGACGGATGGCTGAGACACTTTCATAGATACGATATCAGAAGTTCAAAGTCATGTGTTGAACTCCGCAAAAAGCTAAATGTGACTTTGTATCCTCTCTCTTAACATTTTGAATTTGTTGTCCATATAGTTCAGGGAGTGGGCAAATTTTTCGGGCTGTTCGGGCATTTCATGGGATCAAGAAGGTAAACTTAGGCCAGAGGAAACAAGCTGTTAATCCTAAAAGTGTCAAGGGGCCGATCTGATTGAACATAGACTCAAACTACATGACATTAAAATAATGATTTCTCACATACGCCTTCATCAAAGTTATGACAAGGAAATCGTATATCATCCTTGAGGCCGAAATGCCACTGTTCCAAAAGTAACTAGATCTGATTCAAGATCTCCAGATAACCCTGCGGTTTCCGTCGACACTTATAGGATTACGGAAGAGTTGTTTCATTCAAAAATACAGTTCGATCAATGGGAAACAAGATGTCTTATGATCTTGGAGACAGAATGACACAATATCAGATTCAAATGATGAGGAGTTGAGCAACATCATCTTATCAGCTTTTGGGATGTCAAATCGCACTTTATCTCGCAACAATTCAAATTGGCTGAATGCAATAATAAATAACTAAGGGGGAGGAGGAGGAGGAGGAGGAGGAGGAGGAGGAGGAGGGGGGGGGGGGGAGGTAGGCCTGAGTCGAATACTAGGTAGACCGTATCTGGTCTGAATGCCTGAGTTTGCCAACCGCTAATATCGCTTTTTGGCGATGTGATGCCTTTACTTTAATAATTATTAGCTCGTAACTTCTTCAGCACATCAATATTCTACATCTTTGTACATAAAGGTTGTTATTATAATTGTTGTATGCCGCTTTTGTTGTTGTTACTCTAATTGCAGTTTTATAGCAACCAATGGCACAAACAGAAAAAGCAGATTTAAAACTGGAGAAAATAAAAAGTGATTGTGCAATGTGAACGCCAACAGTGTTATTGATAATTCCATTGACATGATTTGTACTTTCATGAACGGAAAGTGCTTTTTGAAAATGTGTTCGTGGTTATCCGGGGCACTGTTTATTATTATTTTTTTTTTTACCCAGACCTTACCGGATGACATACCGAATCATAATTAATTCCGTTCGGAGATACCTGGGCAAATCACAGATTTACGTATGATCGACTACGCCGGCGTATGGCTTCAGTCAGAGGACACAGTTGGTATAGAGATGCCACAGACTTTGACAGCCCGGAAATGATGGAAGTGTATTGGTGAATATAGTTAGAAAGTGATGGGCAGAGAACTCGCGCATTAATTATCTCTTAGAGACTATGTTTCCTCCTTTGGAACACTATAGATGGATGTCTTACAATTTATTTTAATTTGTGAATGTCATTTATTTGCATTTAATGAGTTAGAGGCGAGGGATGAGACTGGATTTTAAAGCCATTATCCGTGAATTTGTGACCATTTCTCTGTCAGGTCACGGTCACGGTTTTGTTAAGCTTTTCAACCTCCTGTCTTAGTGGTTATCTCAGCTGTACAAAAAAAAAAAAACCGCATAAAAATGTAAGTTTGCGAGCTCAGTATGCTCTAGGCGTTATGTTTAAGCTTAATGCGTTTCATTTACTCTTGCCAATCGCTTAACAATGTCACTCATACCTTTCGGTGTATTAATTAGCTCTTTAGTCTACCTGGTGAGATCCTTTAATTCGTTGTCCATTGCTTTGCGTGAGTGACTGACTGATTGAATGACTGATTGACTGTTTTAGTGATTAACTGAGTACTTGGTTGACTGATTGTTTGGGTGATATCTTTATAATAATGAATTAACCATGCATGGATCGAGGAGTTTCGATGGTTGGACTGACGCGTATTATTTCCATGTCATTTTGCCTAGGCGTTGTTTCATTGACTTCGCGTCGTTACTTCAATTTTTGCTCCCATTCTATGCCGTGATGTCTGTACTTCAGCGATGCACTTTATAATCCGTGAAAAGACGCGACCTTATTTTTAAAATCTTTTTTAAATATAACTAAGCCCTCTGAAAAAACAGAAAACAAAAGGAGAATTAGAAAGAAAAGAGGAAGAAAGAAAGAAAGAATAAATGAATGAATGAATGAATGAATGAATGATTGGAAGAAATAAAGAAAGAAGAAAAGAAAGAAAGGAAGGAAGGATAAAAACAAAGAAAGGGAGAGAGAAAGAAAGAAAGAAAGAAAATCAACTTGAAAACCTTATCCAGTAATACACGAACCACTAAAAGAGATTATTATAAGAAAATGTTGACAGTAAATACAAAGTAATTTTACAGTGAAAGGAATGATAGTGCATAAAGAATTGGGTCAAAGTGAACACAGTCAAAAGAATGTCAGGGGGAAGCCTGGGAGCGGACACAGGAGGTGGGAGGACGAAGGGGATGTTTATGAAGTTGTTGTGAGGCTGGTCTTGTCTCCTGGTGTCCACGAGACCTCGTGCACGTGAATGCGCGCGCGGCTGATTTCACGCTCCAGCACTCGCAACATCCTCCGGTTGTGTTGGTTTGGTCTCTTAAATCAATCGTCTCTCCGCTCGCCTCTTTCATTCTCTTTCTCTTTCATTCTTCTTCTAGTTGTCCTTAATACAATTTCCCTCCCCCTCCCCTTTTCAATGTTCTATCTATCTATCTATCTATCTATCTATCTATCTATCTATCTATCTATCTATCTATCTATCTATCTATCTAT